>LKNJ01001259.1:0-23978 GCA_002120245.1 Maccullochella peelii | reverse complement strand
AAAAAGCACATTGCAGCCCGCCTGGAGTTTGCCAAAATGCACCTAAAGGACTCTCAGACCACGAGAAACAATTCTCTGGTCTGATGAGACAAAGATTGAACTGTTTGGCGTGAATGCCAGGCGTCATGTTTTTGAGGAAACCAGGCACCGCTCATCATCAGGCCAATACCATCCCTACAGCGAAGCATGGTGGTGGCAGCANCACTGATCATCCTTGAGATGTTCCTACAGCTTAATTGGAGTCCACCTGTGGTAAATTCAGTTGATCGGACATGATTTGGAAAGGCACACACCTGTCTATATAAGGTCCCACACTTGACAGTGCATGTCAGAGCACAAACCAAGCATGAAGTCAAAGGAATTGTCTGTAGACCTCCGAGACAGGATTGTGTCAAGGCACAAATCTGGGGATGGGTACAGAAAAATATCTGCTGCCTTGAAGGTCCCAATGAGCACAGTGGCCTCCATCATCCGTAAATGGAAGAAGTTCGGAACCACCAGGACTCTTCCTAGAGCTGGCCGGCCGTCTAAACTGAGCGATCGGGGGAGAAGGGCCCTAGTCAGGGAGGTGACCAAGAACCCGATGGTCACTCTGTCAGAGCTACAGCATTCCTCTGTGGAGAGAGGAGAACCTTCCAGAAGGACAACCATCTCTGCAGCAATCCACCAATCAGGCCTGTATGGTAGAGTGGCCAGACGGAAGCCACTCCTTAGTAAAAAGCACATTGCAGCCCGCCTGGAGTTTGCCAAAATGCACCTAAAGGACTCTCAGACCATGAGAAACAAAATTCTCTGGTCTGATGAGACAAAGATTGAACTCTTTGGCGTGAATGCCAGGCGTCATGTTTGGAGGAAACCAGGCACCGCTCATCATCCGGCCAATACCATCCCTACAGTGAAGCATGGTGGTGGCAGCATCATGCTGTGGGGATGTTTTTCAGTGGCAGTAACTGGGAGACTAGTCAGGATAGAGGGAAAGATGAATGCAGCTAAGTACAGAGACGTCCTGGATGAAAACCTGCTCCAGAGCGCTCTTGACCTCAGACTGGGGCGACGGTTCATGTTTCAGCAGGACAACGACCCTAAGCACACAGCCAAGATATCAAAGGAGTGGCTTCAGGACAACTCTGTGAATGTCCTTGAGTGGCCCAGCCAGAGCCCAGACTTGAATCCGANTGAACATCTCTGGAGAGATCTGAAAATGGCTGTGCACCGACGCTTCCCATCCAACCTGATGGAGCTTGAGAGGTGCTGCAAAGAGGAATGGGCGAAACTGCCCAAAGATAGGTGTGCCAAGCTTGTGGCATCATATTCAAAAAGACTTGAGGCTGTAATTGCTGCCAAAGGTGCATCAACAAAGTATTGAGCAAAGGCTGTGAATACTTATGTACATGTGATTTCTTAGTTTTTTATTTTTAATAAATTTGCAAAACTCTCTAAGAAACTTTTGTCACTTTGTCATTATGGGGTATTGTGTGTAGAATTTTGAGGACAGAAATGAATTTATTCCATTTTGGAATAAGGCTGTAACATGACAGAATGTGGAAAACGTGAAGCGCTGTGAATACTTTCCAGATGCACTGTACATGAAAATTGGGGGGATCATGAATATGTGTACCAAATTTCATGGCAATCCATTCAATAGGACCAAAACGGTTGACAGGCTAACATTGCCATATGGCTAAAAATATCAGCTGAGATGATCCGTTGGATCAATGGTGAATAACATACAGTAGTTACTAGTTTTCACATAAGTTGTGTGTAATGTGCTACAGTGAAAACTATTCATGGAACTTTATCACACGTGACGTATCTCAATGCTACTGAATTTGCAGGAGTGGCTTTCAACTCAAGGCAAATGTGTGCTAACATACAAAACTCACGAGATCTTGACAACCGATGCTGTGATTGTTGTGCCGAAATGCATCACAAAGGACCCAGAGGAGAACCTGGACTTCCACAGCCCTTCAGTAACACAACTGGCATTCCCTCAGTGTCAAACCTCCTATGTTGGCTTACCCGGGATACATGAGGCCCCCCCACCTTTAACCATGGTCTGTCCAGGGGACATGTCTTACACTCAGCTCCCTTGCTCTGTCTGGGGGGTTGGCATTGGAGAAGTAGAGGTTGCCTCCTCTCCGCCTGAAGATGTATTCAACATCAGCCGCACAGACTCTGGCTGCAGCTGCAAGGACCTGACCAAAAGCCCAGAGTGCAGTTTACCAGACAGTCCTGTTGATGACAGTCCACCACCATGTTACCGTAATGATTACTGCATTCTCAACAAAACATCAGAGGGTTTTGCTCCTGTTTTAGTGTCCAAAGGAGGCAGCCTAAATGTTCCATCTGATAAGAAATGATCCTGTCAGTTGGTTTGGAGAAAGCGAAATTCACAAAACTGGTGACGCTGATCACAGTGGTTGTATATTGCATTGCCGGAAATGGTCATAATCAGACTTGATGCTTGCATGCTCACATACACACTTACTGTATGTTATGTGTTCCAGATAGCACTTCTTATTTTGCCAGTGCAGGCTTTGTGTGCTTTTATAACTTGAATGCTTTTTCCATCTATGAACCATTTATAATATTTTATGAAGCATAACATAACATGTGATATCGGCTTCTGCCTTGGCTAACTTGTATATGTTAAACTTGAGGCATTTGCCATACTGACTGCAGAATGTGATTTTTACATCAACCTATGATTTTTGGTTTTGCCTGTGTTTGCACTTTGCCTTCAACTTTTAATGAAGAATAAGTAATAAAAGGGGTGTTAAGTAATCTCTGAGTTCAAAATGACAACAAAGTCAAATGCTCTGTAATTGTTTTATTGACTTGAGAGAGATGCTATTAGATATTTGCTGGATCATCATCCATGTTTGAATTGTTGAATTGCTGGTATTGATCAACAACAGGGGTGCAGTGGAAACTACAGACGCATTGCCTGGGTGAGGGCACTGCTCCTAAAATAAATCAAATGGGTCAAATGCTCAGGATATACAATACTTCCCCAAGGGGATCAATAAAGAATCATTTCAATATGAATATTTGGTCGTGTTTTCTCACTTTGCTGTGCATGTGTCGTCAAATTGGTGAAGAGGTGTTTCTCAGTGTGCTTGTGTTTTGTCTATTTGCATGTGTTTTCTTAAGTTGCAGTGCGTTGAGCTTTCGGGTATGAGGGATGGATGTAACAAAAATTAATTGATAAAAATGCAGGTGATGAAAATGCATGTGAATTGAAAAATTGAGTGATAAATTATCAAGTCATTTGATTCATTTAAAGCTGATGTGATGAAAACAGAGCCATATTTCATCATTTTCCCCGTCTTACATTAATCACTCATCATTCACAACACAAAATTGCCATTTATCATTTAAGGAAAGTGGCCTCAAGGGTGGGAGTAACAAAAAAATAATTGAAAAAAACATGGAAGTGATGAAAATGCTTACAAATGAATTAATAATGGTAGTGATGAAATGTATGTGAATTGAAAAATAGTGATAAATCGTCAATTGATTTGATAAACTTGATTAAAATTTTATTTGAAACAGTGTTGCTCTGATAATCTATAATGTCTAACATTCATCATTCACAAAGTTTGAACCAAAACCTACAGTTCTGTAACAATCTAGTAGTTTGCAGTAGTGCGGCTTTTTAGCCTGGCAACCGCAACGACACATGTAAACACAGTAGAAGAAGAAGAGGCTAGCAACAGTCCCTCTTCTCTCACTAACTTGAGTGAGGTTTTTAAATCTCCTGTGTGTTTTTTTGGCCTGAAGTGGGAGTGATATTAAATGTATGTAAGCATTTAGACATTAAACTGTGGCTGCAGATCATTTCTACAGAATATATTTTATATACAGTGGGGCAAAAAAGTATTTAGTCAGCCACCAATTGTGCAAGTTCTCCCACTTAAAANCTTGAGTGAGGTTTTTAAATCTCCTGTGTGTTTTTTTGGCCTGAAGTGGGAGTGATATTAAATGTATGTAAGCATTTAGACATTAAACTGTGGCTGCAGATCATTTCTACAGAATATATTTTATATATATATATATTATATACAACATATATATTATGTTGTTGTGAGTAAAACTGTGAGAGCGGTGCTGTCATCTTTACAGTGTCCAGAGGATAGTGGCTGACAGGGACAGAGAGATCAGGAGATTGGAGTGCAAGTTGAAGAAAAGTTTAAGTGAGCTGAAGATGTTGCGTGTTTAGATAGGCAGGAGGCAGCCAGAGGATGAGCTTTCCTGCCCAGTCACGCCTAATGCAAGGGACATAAACTCTGGTGAAGCTGTCAGCGAGCGTGAAGGTAAACCTTATGGTAAGTAAGATCAGTCAACATTAAATGAATGAGTTCAATATGTGGAGGGTTAACAGGCGACACAACATCTCCCCAGCAGAGCTACATGTGGATGTGGTCAGGAAAGTCCACCCACTCATTTTTCTGTTCATTTATCTGTTCATCAGGTGCAGGTGCAGCAAAGCCCACACACATTTCCCCCAAGTGCCATGACACAGCGGAGGCCTTTCCCCACCAGAGTGAGAAACCTTTATGGGAGGGTGGAGAGCAGCTGGAGGTCAGCCCTCTGGATGCATCACCTCCCTGGTTAAAGAGGAACCTTCTGACTTGGAGGCAGTCATTAAATGGGAAGTGTGTGAGGGGAGTTTGCTGGATCGGCAGGAGGGTCAACGTGGAGCCAAATATCAGCACAAAAACCTGCAAAATAAAAGGTAAGCTCCACCACTGATCTGTCATGACTGTTATCTTACAGTGTTGGTTGAGTGAGTAACTTCAGCCTCTCGGGTGTGTCTGCAAAGTCATCTGCAAACCACAGATATAGAAAATGCCATAAGGGCAGCTATAGATCTGTAGATTTGTCCCTAAAATCAATGAGCACAATAAGTATAGAAATAACAGGTGATACAACCTCCCTCCCACACAGCTACAGGTTTTAGTCACATGTGG
Organism: Maccullochella peelii; assembly: GCA_002120245.1. Lineage (NCBI taxonomy): Eukaryota > Metazoa > Chordata > Actinopteri > Centrarchiformes > Percichthyidae > Maccullochella > Maccullochella peelii. The sequence continues at coordinate 19,005 of LKNJ01001259.1, read as the reverse complement.
TTGGTAAATTGGTAAATGTGCCCACTCATTTTTACCTAAGAATAACATGGGGAAAAGGGTCTTAGTATGCTTCAAACAATGTCATATGTTATCAGATGATCTAACAGCATCTGAGACCCCATCTAGGGCGTCATCCGACATTTCTTATTTTGAGAAAAAACCCGACATCACTGCCACTTTTTGCAGGCAGGGTTTGAACTTCACGCTCAACTGCTTTCTTTCTTCGCATGACTACTTCTGCCACTTTTCATGTTTACAAGCGAGTGTAACCCCATGAATGCCTTCGAGAAAGTGTGTGCCATCATCGCCCATTTGTATGACTAATTGCATCAAGACAACAAAGACACTTAGAAAAACACTTCTTGGAGAGAGATCATTGACGCCAGGAGGAGGCTTTTAAAGCCTTAAGTTTTGCCTTTAGACGTGGTCAGACGACATGTTGTACAACCTAATTCATTTCGAACATACTGAACCTTTGCGTCCACGGCAGATAGGGGCTGTCCCACTGTGAAATCAGCAAGTAATTGAGCCCTTTATGAAAACTTTCCATAAGTCGACAACTCTACACTTTCAGTGCATCCGGAAAGTATTCACAGCGCTTCACGTTTTCCACATTCTGTCATGTTACAGCCTTATTCCAAAATGGAATAAATTCATTTCTGTCCTCAAAATTCTACACACAATACCCCATAATGACAAAGTGACAAAAGTTTCTTAGAGAGTTTTGCAAATTTATTAAAAATAAAAAACTAAGAAATCACATGTACATAAGTATTCACAGCCTTTGCTCAATACTTTGTTGATGCACCTTTGGCAGCAATTACAGCCACAAGTCTTTTTGAATACGATGCCACAAGCTTGGCAGACCTCTCTTTGGGCAGTTTCGCCCATTCCTCTTTGCAGCACCTCTCAAGCTCCATCAGGTTGGATGGGAAGCGTCGGTGCACAGCCATTTTCAGATCTCTCCAGAGATGTTCAATCGGATTCAAGTCTGGGCTCTGGCTGGGCCACTCAAGGACATTCACAGAGTTGTCCTGAAGCCACTCCTTTGATATCTTGGCTGTGTGCTTAGGGTCGTTGTCCTGCTGAAACATGAACCGTCGCCCCAGTCTGAGGTCAAGAGCGCTCTGGAGCAGGTTTTCATCCAGGATGTCTCTGTACTTAGCTGCATTCATCTTTCCCTCTATCCTGACTAGTCTCCCAGTTCCTGCCGCTGAAAAACATCCCCACAGCATGATGCTGCCACCACCATGCTTCACTGTAGGGATGGTATTGGCCTGATGATGAGCGGTGCATGGTTTCCTCCAAACATGAGTTCAATCTTTGTCTCATCAGACCAGAGAATTTTGTTTCTCATGGTCCTTTAGGTGCATTTTGGCAAACTCCAGGCGGGTTGCAATGTGCCTTTTACTAAGGAGTGGCTTCCGTCTGGCCACACTACCATACAGGCCTGATTGGTGGACAGAAATGAATTTATTCCATTTTGGAATAAGGCTGTAACATGACAGAATGTGGAAAACGTGAAGCGCTGTGAATACTTTCCGGATGCACTGTATAATGGAGAGAGAGAGTTGAACTCTGAAATGTGAAAGTTTTCATGAGTTTCAATTTTTTCTAAGAACTATGAGTAGCTTTGGTTTGTTTCTTCTTCTAAGAACTGTGAGTGTGGTTTGTATTTCTTTCCCACTATGACAACCCTGTTTCCTGCATTGGCCTTTGCACTCAAGAAAAGCTAACTACTTTTGTAAACCAAGAGTGCCTGTCAAGTGTACACAGTTTTTGCTGAATCCAGACAAGCCATTTCTGTGTGTAAAAAGTAGCAGTAGTTGTATTTCCTTTATTATGACTGTGAACACAACTCAGTGAAGCTGCTTCTGTGCATGACATAAAGAAAAGCTCCAAATATATTCCATTATACTTGACCTTACTGACTGTTCAATGTGTGAAGTTTCTGTGATTTCAGTATCCAGACCTGTGATGTGAGAGGGCTGTGGTACAGAGATGAAACAGAATTTTGCAGATTAAGATTGGTCATCTTGGAACCCGTTAGAGTTGTTGATTAAATTCAGTAGTCATTTTTGAGGCTGTAGGTAGTCCTGGTTTTATATTGGACTGCGTAATATGGAGGAGGATTTTCATTACTGTCCTGTGAAAACCATGTATCTCCGGGACATCAACTTTTTATGAGCTAGGAAAAACAGTTGTGGTTTCAGTTGTGTGACAGGATGTTTTTCAGATAATCCAGTGGCTTATATGGGTTAAGAAGTTTGTATGAAAAACAATATAAAATGTATTGATATTGTTTTACATTGTACAGGAGTTCATATTTTTGTGGTCACTTGAGTTCATATGATCAGGTGTTAGATTAGAGTTGATATAGTGAAATTTTTGATACTAGTACCGATACAAAACTACCTGCCTTAGAGGAAAGAAGAGAGAGGTTGTTGTGAAGAAAGCTTGTGTGACCCAGCCCTCTGCACCTAAAATAACTGCACCAAAAGGTGGTCTGGGAGGTATCAGCTCGCCACAGAGGCAGAGCCTGTATGGCTCTCTAGCCTCAAACTTAAATGCACAAAACCCCATGGCATGTCAGCAGGAGAGATACATCACTATGTCAGCTCCAAGACCCACGTGTGACCGTAAGAGTTACAAAAATCTTTTTATTAATATGTTTGTCATAACCAAGTCATGTCTAGAACAACATTTCTTGGCTGAAGGTAAGGTACTCCTCCCCACTTTTTTTTTTCCATATCAGACAATGACCTTTTACCTTAGTCCAAAAACAGATGCAAAGAGCAGACACATTTCTGTTAATACTACAATACTATAATGTAAATAATGTGCTCGTATGATACTGTAGGTCCTAGCAATATCTTAAAACATTACTGTACCAATTTAAAGTTTTAAATACAGGTCAGTTAGGTGAAGTTAAGTCTTAAATTAAATCCTTAGAGGTTGTAGTTTTTATGCAATGAAACTCTAAATTGACATACACATTGCCACACAGAATTATCTTCTTTCTCCTTCTCAGTGTGGCTAAAATTAATGTTTAAAGAACTGGAGTTAATAGAGCTTCCAAAGTCAGTTCTTACAACTCCCGCTTAATTCAACAAATACAGTAACAGCAATTAGCATAAAGACTGGAAACAGGGGGAAACAGTTAGTCTGGCCCTGTTCAAAGGTAACAAGGTCCACCTGCCAGCACCTCTAAAGCTCACTAACTAACACGTTAGCTGACTAGCACGGCTGGCTGTTTCCCCGTTTCAACTGGTTGATTGTTAAATTAATCAACAATTTTGATAATAGATTGAAGTCATTTATCGAGCAGAAATGCCAAACATTCACTGATTCCAGCTTCTAAAATGTGAGATTTTGTCGCCTTTTCTCAGTTGTATATAACTGCAAATTGAAATCAATTGAACAACATTACATTTTTGGACTCTTGGTTGGTAGAAGATCTCTCTTCGTGCTGTGGGGGAAAAAAAGAGATTTGTTTACTATTTTCTGACATTTTATAGACTAAACAATTAATTGATTATCAATCAATTTAGTCAGTCAGATGAGTCAATAATAAAAATTTTAAAAAAAACTTTATTTGCAGCCCGAATGTCAATATTTTTATGGCCATACAATCACTAATACGGCCTGTAATGTCAGTGTGAGCACTCATACGAGCAACCAGGTGGCGCTGTGGCCGCCAAACCAACATCCACTGACAAGCGCCTTTGCCGAAGAAGTAGACGACGCAGGAAGCAAACCTGCAGCTCTGGTGTAGTAAATAGTAGATTCAACGTTAGCTAAATACAAGCCTGCCGTTCTCTGTTTTGTTTGCGCTTGTTTTATATCACGAAAAAGCCTTGGATTCGTGTGTTAAATGTAACTATATTGTTTTTGACGACCGTGTGTGCGCGGCTGGTGTCTCAGTGAGCCGCAGCGTCTGATAGCCTAGCATCCTTGTAGCTAGCCTGACGCTTTCCACATAGCTTGTTAACATCAAAACAGATTGATTTTGACGATGAATTTGGTCAAAAACAGAACACTGCACCCACAACTGCGCGACGAGGAAGCTCTCGTGGTGGAAAACGCCATCCGGCTGGCGATAGACTCGATAATAAACGTGTTGTACGGTGTCAACAGTGCCAGGACTCATGAGTACCAGCAGATGGTGGCCGACAGGGACAAAGAGATCCAGCGGCTGGAGTGCAGGCTGAGGGAGATAGAGCACGAGCTGCAGGTGCTGCGCCGACAGGGATGCACCTGCGGGCTGTTTGGACAAGAGCACAGCCTCGTCGGGTCACAGACCTCCAGTGACCCACAGAAGGGAGGGCAGAGCGGGTTTGACCCAAGCTGCATTGACACTGAGATAACGGCAGGGCACCAGGAATGTGAAATGAGTATCTCTTGTAAGTACAAAGAATACACCCTTTCTAGCTTTATAAATACAGGAGTGCCTAGGGGTGGGAACAGTACTTAAATATTTTTCCCAAGTAAATAAAATGATATTTATTGACTTGGGCTTATAACAGTCAGGCACCGAATCACGTGTGTTTATGCACATTCAAGACATGTACACATAACCCAAAGAACAACTGTTAGGGGTAAAAGGAGTAAATTATTTTTTTGTCTCCTTTCTCCGTAGTGGGCCTTTTTGCAAGACCCCCCTCACATGTCTCCTCCCAAAGCCAGGAGTCGGCTCTTCCATCATCCCCCAGCAGAATGGGTCTGGACCAGACCTGCACCTCCCACTCCTCAGAGTCCTCGGGTGTATCAGAAGCAGCAAGGATTCGGCCTACATCTCCCAGCAGCCTCGTCATCAAGGAGGAGCCGTGCGATATCGACACTGTCTTAATCAAGTGGGAAATGAGTGAAGAGAGATTCGGGGAGCATCAGGAGAGCACAAGCAGCCCGTGTCAGGACAAAGAGAGCCCCACTGTAAAAAGTAATATATCCTACCTTTAATTCCTATTATGCATGAATATTCATAATATATATTATATATATATATATATATATGTTCAATTTAAGCTTGTTCTGTGTTGCACAAGTGGTATGTTCTGTAACACAGGCCTGGGTATCGAACCTCAACATTATCCCAACCAAGTACAGACTCTTCGGCTTGTTTACTTATTCTTTGATCAGATATTTCCTGATTTTAAATCATAATTTTTCTCATTTCTTGTGTGGCTGCTTTGTGCTGAGTCAGAATTGATCACTGTTGCATTTCAAATCTTTGGCTTATTTTGTTAAACAGAAAAATCATGGTTATATTCAACAAAGTGGGGATTCAAGCCCAAACTCGGGTATTGTTTTGGCACCTCCTATCAAACATTTTCAAACAATACCCAGTCCTGTGTAACAGCTTTAGAAAGAGAAAAGCCTTGACCTAATTGCTGTCTCTGTAAAGATGTATTAGCATGACAGTGGCAGTTGTATGATTAAGAAAATGTTCGTCTGATCCCTTTAGGAAAACTGGAGAACAGAGAGAGAAGAAAGTTCAGGGAGAAACCTCACACAGACCCTAATGAACACAGCGTCACTGAGGGAGAACACCTGAGGTGGGTTATTTCATAGATACAAATGAGGCCTGTAGTTACCACATTAGGGGTCTCTACCTCTTAAAGAGAAAATCCACCTAAAATCCTTCCATTAATATTTTCTGTGGATAATTAGCCAAATGTACGTGATGCTCAGACATTTTCTCCACAGGAAACGGTTTCAGCTGTACAAAACAATCAATTGTTGGCATCAGGTTTGGGCATCAGCTCTTGATAATTGATCATTTCTCTTTGACTTTGTACTTTTTCACAATCAGCATGTTGAAAGGTGACAACTAAGTATTATTATGAATTTAACTGTTTGATTTATCATTTAGTATCTAAAGTTTCCACCACAAATTCCCAGTGTGACTTCTTCAAATTCCTGTATTTATTATTTGTTTTGCATTCTTGCCTTTATTAGATAGGACAGTATAGAGGCAGATGGGAAACAAGAGGAGAGAGAGGGAAGTGACATGCAACAAATTGCTTGTTTTATCCGACCAAAAGTCCAGAGCCCAAACATATTCAATGTTTAAAACTGAGAAAATCCTCACATATGAGAAGCTGAAACCAGGAAATGTTGTTGCATTATAGTGTACATTATTATTACAGTTGTCGATTCATTTTCTATCGATCTATTAATTTGTCAATCACCTAATCTTTTTAGCTTTATTGAAGACCATGGCTCCATAAACCAGAATGTAATGCAGCAGGGTTCCCATGCATCCTTGAAAGCCTGGAAAACAGTTGACCAATTTTCCAGGCATGGAAAACACATGGAAAATGAGAGAAAAAGTAACATGTCCTGGAAAATCTTGTGTGGAAATTATTTCAATATTCTCCTATTTTCCTTTAGCTGAGAATGAACTACTAGGCTGTCTATCAGATAACATTGCCATCTGAAAGGGCTAAGTTATGTACTGGACCATATTAACGTTCAAATGGTAGTTTATGGATGAGAGTATTTTAAATGGTCTGCTCTCAGGATGCCAAATTTTAATTTTTTAGAGAAAGAGATGGGAGAGAAAGTAAGAGAGAAAACCGAAAGCTGTAAGCATTGTAACTTCAGGGTTCGTACAAAGTCTTGAAAATTTGGAAAATGCTTAATTTTAACAGTTATGTTTTCAGGGTTAGGAATATGCTTTAATTCGAATATACTCCATGACACAATCTTGTCGTCATATTTGTTTGTTGTTTCCTGGCATTTATAGCAACAATTTAGATGTAAAGATAAAGGCTTTGAGAGTCTCGAAATTGTTGGTTTAGGTTCCTTAAAAGTGCTTGAATTATACTCTTAAAAAACTGTACGAACCCTGTAACTTGGTTGCTGTACATCTGCAGGTGTGTTTGCATTCTTCTATAATGAATTTGTCATGTCTAAGCATGTAAGAGATTATTTCAGATAAGTTATAGCCATAGACTGCCCGTCTTTTAAATCAGGCAGAGAGGAACATATTAGTGTATGGCACAATCCCTGTCTGTCATACCAGCTAGATCATCATTAAAAAATGTCCTGGAAAATTATCTCTAGAAAAGAGTGGGGAACCCTGATGCAGTCAGAAGCCATGTGTACCCTTACATTCACCTGTGATTGAAAGCACGATTCTCTGCGGGAGATTGTCAAATCACAGGCTGGATGCACTGAACATGTCCAGCAGTACACACGTGTCTGATGTGTCACGGATGTGTTGAATGATGCAATACTCAGTAGTTGTCTGATGCTGGCCAAAAACACTGGATTGGATATTGTGAGGGAAAAAAACAGTTTGCTACTTTGACAAATCTTGCATGAAGAAACCATTTAATTATTTAGCCACACTTGGTGACCTGCCAGTAGTTTTAACAGTATCTGATTTGTAATGGCAGACAGTGGTGTGGTGGCATTCCTACTGATATGACCTATACAAATCTGTTCATGGACTTAATTGAGAATAAAGTATTGTATTTGCACATACATACTTAAATCAAAACAAAGCCCTAAAAAAAGTGAAAAAAATGTGCTTGGTGAACTGCATACCTACTCATCTGTGTGATCCTTTCTCACCTATTGACCTCCTCAGGAACAAGAAGAGGGGCGTGCCGACGTCCGAGCTGCCGGAGGAGGCTCAGAGATTGAAGAGAGCAGCCTGGAGAGCAGCTTCCAGGCGCTATTACGCCCGAAAAATAGCCCGCCAACAGGCAAACCCCTCACGCTCCGGCCCCTTTCCCCACATTACAGACTCCCGGTATTCCCAACCCATCTCTTCTGTGGATAAAAGGAGGAGGACGCTGATATCGGAGTTACCTGAAGACTCTCAGACGCTGCAGAGGGAGGCGTGGAGAGCCGCGTCCAGGAGATATTACGCAAGAAAAAATGCTCGCCACCAGACCGAGCCCACACAGTACGTACACCTGCTCCAGAATACAGCGCCGTCTGAAGAAACGATGGACCCTAACAGAGGAGGATCCCAAACCAACAGTGGAGGAATAATGTGCAACTGATAGACTAATGCTGTTGATGAGGTTTTCTATTCTGCATCTTTAAAGGTTGACTTCATTTTGTTATAGAACGCTGGACCAGGTGAATGTTTGTATTTTGTTAATATTTTTTGGTTGATTTGCACTAATGATGTTGACATTTGTCTCAGGTCTTCCGATATGGTCCAAATAGATTGAATAACTAAGGTATTACTCAGTGTACAATTATGACAATTTTACCTCTTCAGTGAACATGCGTCTTTCTTCTCTCTTATTTCCAAAGTGGCGTTGATCATTTCTTAACGGAAATTTGGAAACAAATGCATTGTGTACTGTGTTGTTGGTAGTTGCAAGGCTCTGAGGAAAACGGAAAGCTGTCCGGTTGTCTTTGCGACAGCAGTGCCAGCGATAATACCACTTGGAAATGGTGGGGGAGTTAAAGTTCTCTCATGCCACTTTAAATGAAAGTTATTTGTATGTTTAAACTGTTATTTGTTTCTTCATAATTGAATTATTCAACTAAAATCCCTGAGAACACTGCATTCATATCACTTTAGTTCTAATTTTCTTTATTCTTTTTTTTTCATTTCAGGCCTCTTCGGTATACTGCGTTGCATGCCTGTAAAAATGCTGACTGCAACTGAAGATAGAATAAATTATATTCTCAGGCAATGTAAAGCTATTGTACAGTAATTACTCATGTACAGTAATAGCCATTTTGTCAATACAGCGCCCCTGCAGTCCAACGCCTGTAACTACAATCAAGGTATCTGTAATGGTCCAATTATGAGCTCAACAGCTCTGTGTTCATGATAGATGAAGAATTACTAGTTTCATTTTTACTGGTAAGACTGACAATGTATTTTTTTGGAACATGTTAAATAATAAAGACCAGATGACTTAAATTACAGCTGTGGTATTGTCTTTCTGAAAATCAAAGAATCGTGCATGTCTAAATTAGTTTTTTAGTTACAAACAACACAATTTCGTATGATGTTTTTTTTTTTTTTTTTAAATCAGGAAGCATTTCAGTATTTTAGTTCATGTAAAGTTGAAGCAAAATCAACTGACTGACCTGAGTGAGGAAAGTCTTTGTTCCAAAATGTCTTGTCTTTCTTTGGTAATTATGCACAAATAAAGAAAAACACAACATTTTCATGTATTTTTTAATATTTTATTTGTAAAAATTCACACACACTGTATGAAATCAGACACATACAATATAATGTAGGCTTGTTTGGTGTCACAGTAGTCTGTGCGATCAAGTGATGCAATAAAGCATCGTGTTTTATCCAAATAGATAGGCTTACTTGCGGAATAAGACAAACAGGTAGACCTAATCCCATAATAAATACTAATGATATAATAACAGGGAGTCTTGCATTTATTTTGGTGGATTTGTACCCACGGTTCTGTGCCCCCGGACCCCATTATTGTGGGTTTCAAACCGTCAGCAGAGCGCTCCTCCTGCCCACCAGCTAAAAAAACTACGTCTTGCAACAGCGGCTGTTTGTCACCCTGGAGCCTAAATATTACGCATTTTGACCGCAGCCCGACGCACAGCTGATCTTGCACAAGTGTGGTTATTACAGTATCATATAGGACCTGTGAGTATTCATCGCACTGTGCCACTTCAGTCTGAAATGTGATCTGCTTGACAGCTGCTGCGGCAAATGCACAATGAGGACAGGCGTGCGTCCGGCTGGAGCTCCGGCTGTGCTTTGGTGCTGAATGAAGGCTACACATCATGCGCCTGTTTTTACCAACAATAGGTTCTGAGCGTTGATGTGGATAGTCGTTTCTGGACAGATAAAGAAGGCTTTGTCATTTCTATCGGACACAAGAAGTGTTTTTATTTCTATTTTTTGTTCAGTTTCCACGACAGGGAGGACTGGACAGGGGCTCCTCTTGTGTTGCTGTTGCCTGAGGCTTGCTGTCTCAGAGAGGGGATGCGGGGTCTTAAACCTGCTAGAGACTCAGGTCTGGACACGCAGGGAGGCAAACGCCCATCCTATTTGTGACTATGTGCTGTTGTAATATTCGACGTAAACATCATCATCAGCTAAAGGCATTGAAGGGAACAGGATTGTGCTTTAACGCTTTGCTGGCAGCTGCCAACATAATTTGCATAGGAGTTTATTTTGGGGAAAACAGCTTCAACCGCCGGCGCAGTCATTCCCCCACCCAAGAATCTGTTGGATTTGTCTGCATAGTGTTTCGTATAATGATTTCTTTGTGCTACAGGACTGAATTTATGCGTATTCAAGCCCGGATAAAGGACCAGACTATAGCTAACAGGACTACTTTGGCGCACTGACTGGGTGCGTTTACAGCTCAGGTTTTTGTCTGCTTCATGGCTACTGTTTGTCAGAGAGACGGTCATTGTAATTTGTGAGCTGTGCTACAGTGCTGTCCGTATAAGTAACTATATGTTTTAGTAAATCATATCTTTAAATACGTGAAATAAATAACTTAACTGCCTGCAGTGCCAATTGCGCCATCTGGTACATTTTTCTCGTTGCACTTTGCTTTCAAATTGACTTTAAATTCGAGTGTAACTTTAAATTTTCGAGTACAATTGTTAAAATTTAAACAGAATTATTATTATAATTACCTTTAAAGATGGATAAACTTCTCTTTTTTATTCCTGGAGCCTTTGGAGAGCTCTCTGTGTCTTTGGATACACCTGTGCACTTTTGGAGAGGTCCATTTGGATCCATGACTCTCTTGTTGCGTGGTTGGATTCTACGCACATGAAAATATTTTCCTTCCAGTTTTTTTGGTCCAGTCCACAAGAAAAGGGTCTCTTTGACTCACAAATACCACCAATGGACTGTTTGTAGCCTCATAAAGATGCTCCAGGGCTTGGCAAACGCACAAAAGGCTGCAGAAAAGCGCCTGTGAGTTCAGCTGCGCACTTACTGACAATTGCTCTTCAGTATCAACTGTATGACTACTGGATGGACCAAAATAAGTTGAAACCATAGGGGTAGGACATGGTGTATTTGAGGAGTGGGCTTTGCTGTTTAAGGCCACTGATATGCCATTTTAAAATGGCATTTTGGAGCTTATGTCTACTTGGGACCAAAAGGGCCATTTCTGGGTTTTTGGGGCTCTCTGGGCTCCTTAAAAATGGTTTAGTCGAATTTGATCACCCCTACATATTCAACATACATGGAAGTGTCCTTTTTTGCAGGGATTGCTGGGAAGAAGACGGAGGCTGTCGAGGTTGGGACTTTGGAGAGGGAGGCATAGGCACAGCCACTCTCAAAAAGGTAAGAAATCCTCTCTTCTGCTGTGGCCAATGGTGCCCAATGTTGGCTGGGAGGCAGATGGAGACTGTATACTCCACATTTAGACTGAAATAATTGGGTTTTCAGGTGTATTTTGGTGTCTTTACAGTGTGATAGAGCAGGGAGGGTCAGGGCATTATGGTGTGCATTAACAAGGAAATATGGAGGCACGGCTAGGGGGAGCCATAGCTGAGCAGGGAGGCAGCTGTCTGGCCCTGAGCTGTTAGGAGAGGGGTAGTTTTGCTTGTTTTAGTACTCACAAATATAGAAGAACTCCGGAAGGTACTTCATTGCTGTGTGTTAGTCTTCATTAATATAGTTATTGTTTGAACTGCAGTGGCCTCACGGGTGTGCACTTCCTCAGAGAAGTGTCCCAATTACTGCCACACATTCTGTGATCTGTAGAGACAGAGAGCAGACTGTCAGGTAACGAAGAAAGCCATTCAAATAAGTCATGAAAAGGTAAATCATGTACTTTTGGAACAATTTTAATAGAATGTAAGGTGTAAATTTGGATTAGCATTGTGATCATAGAAAACATTCAAGATGGCCACTCCACTGCAGGGAGACAGGTGAAAGCAGCCTGTCACTTCCTGGTTAGACAGACACACATGCTTTGTTTACAAGCAACACGTAGTCAAATGTTTCTTCTTAGCAATGACTAAAACATTTTGTTTTCCCATAATTAGTTTCTGTATAGATGCACAGTAATGCAGAAGTTGAGTCACTGAGCCACAGCTTTAGGCCCAGACTTTCTGACTGAGATGTGGGAGTGCTGTGTCCCCTGCTTTCCCTAAAGGCCATGCTGCTACAGAGCAGTGATTGGTTAACCCCCACGGAGCCTATTTCAACCAGGGAGCTGTAATGGGTCTCCTTTATAGGCCTTTAATTAACATTTTTATTAATATATAAAATCCATATGATCATACATGCATCCTAAACTGTCTTCAGATGGATTAAAAAGTGGTACAAATTGATCAAGCTCACTCGTTAAAAGGTGTCTTTGAAGTTGAAGAGTCAATTTAGGAATAATTTAATTGCACAAAGGGTTAATTTGCTGTTGCAGATTACAATGCAGCTGCAGGAAGCTGTCATTTACACAAAAATCATCCGATTTGTGATAGATGTAGCTCAGATTATCCATCACTTAAAAAAAACATCTTACATATTATGGTGGTATTGTTTCAGTGAGTGTCAAAAAATTATTGGTTATTAACCCTTTCATTACCTGCGTCCTCTTGCAGTTTGCTGTATTGTGTGTTGAGACGTGGAATGTTTTCTGTTGTAGAACATCATCTGTGCAAATGAGGACAAAAAGAAAGGACAAAAAGATAGAAATATAACACAAATGAATGTAAGTTGTTGATTTAGTAGCTGTCGAGTACCAACTCTGAAGCAAGGCAGTCATATTAGGAAAAAGCAAAAAATAAAAAAATCAACAAAATAAAAAGACATTTATGGGCAGAGCAGACGGCTTTCAGCTCAAATGTTGAGAAGATGAGATGTAAAAAATGATAAAAATCTGCAAAAGAAGCATCTTGTGGAGATTTTATCTCATTTTACAAGATCTGCCAAGTGTAGGTTTTACAAGTATTAAGATAAAGTGAAACATTTGCTCATTTGTGCATTTAAACACGTCATCTAAAGTTAACTGGAAGCTAAAGGGTTAAATCCTGCTCCTGACAGTCACTGCTTTTAGTCCACAGTGGTGGTGCTGAAATCAGCTGGTGGATGTTATGGGTGTCTTTGGCATTATAGGTAAATCACTGCCCCCTCTGGTGGACACGGGTATTTAAAAAGAGAAGAAAACAAAACAGAAACACACACCAGCCTGTTCATTGCAGTGTGTGTGTGTGTGTGTGTGTGTGTGTCTCAGGGCCTGTTCGATCTTGCACAGCCTTGTGGTCATCAGCTGTGTGGGTCTCCAGTGTCAGCACCACACGGGTGTTGTGATTATCTTTGTGATTATGCTGAAACCTCAGAGTGGTATGTGTCTGTAGTACCATGGCACGCATGTTGAGCCATAACCTGTGTTACTGAGGTGTAGCAGAAGATAACAGGACACTTAACACAAATGCTATGAGTCCTTGAACCAAATTTAGCTCTATGGCTGATGTTATGCTTGTGTTTGTGGGAAAAACAGCCCTGTATAATCCTGGTTTAACAAACACGAGGTGTCTGAGCTTTTACTGCTCACTCTTGTAGCCTTCAGCTATCAGTCAGCTCACACAGATTTTACTTTAAACATCTAAATCCTGCCTCTAAACTAGGTTGAAACCATAGAATATCTTGTATAGCAGCTCCAGTTATGTAATAAACAAGTCTTACAGCTCAGTCAGCCGTGGCATATTTGTTTTCAACATGCCTTCCTCATTTAGCTCGCTACTGCTGCTGCTGACGCTGCTGCTGAGGAGCTATCAGCTCGGCCCATAGAAACACACAGAGAGCAGCCTGGTGCTGAAAGCCTCGAGTGCTGAATGGAGCTGTGTCATACTGAAGCAGAGAGGCTGTTAACTCCTTCACTGCTGAAAACTGCAACCAGCAAGGGACAAAAATCTGTTCACTTCCTGGTTCAGAGAGACAGAATGAAGCAAAATCAGTACAATGCAACTTCTATGTTGGATATATTAGAATCTTGTGTCTGAATCTGTACGTTTTTTGTTTCAGGAATCATCCTGATCAGGACCAGAGTCCCTTTCTCACTTTAACAACCCAGGACGAGGTTCCTGCGTGAGCTTGAAAAGAAGAAATTTGATGTAAGAAGCTACAACTCTCCTCCAGCAGCTAAACAGGCGAATCATTTGTCTTCATCGTGTTGGAACATTCTGTGAAACTGCCATGAAATGCTTATTCTCTGTAGCTGTCAGAAAACAATTCAGGCTGAAAGGAACTGAAACAATCAGTGATGATAAGCTGCTGTGGAGCTGAACTGAATATAACATGGATGTCAGTACAATGTAAATGTTCCTATTAGATCAGTTTTGGTTGTAGTTTTTATGCTGATTTATTGAGCAGCTGAGAAGTGGAGTCAGCCGATTCATAGCTGTAAAACTGTTGGTTAAACTGAGCCTTTAGACCAAAACAATTACTTTCTCGATTAATCTGTTTTTAGTCTATAAAATGTCATAAAATAGCACATTATAATTTCTCAGAGTCCAAATCCCAAAGATATTCAATTTAATACCGTATATGACCAAAAAAAAGCATGAAATTTTCACATTTGAAAGGCTGGAAGTGGTGAAGTTTTGGCCACTTAATTCAAACCCCATGTCCTGTGAACAAACACAATACCTCAGTTTGATAAATGTGGCTGCAGCATCTTAAAGACCATCAGTTATAGTAAACTGTGATCTTTCTCTCGTCCCATCTCTGTCACAGACGTCCACATCTGGAAATCATGATGGACGAGGAGATCATGGAGGACCAGGCCAAGCTGAAGCAGGGCCTGGTCAAAGTGCTCCAGTGTGTGGCCACCATCTCCTCAGCAGCAGCTGTGGTTAACCCCATTTTTGGCGTGGCCGGTTCCCTGATCCGGGTGGTGCTGCACCACGTCGATGACGAGGACATCCGCACCCTGAAGCGCGAGTTCGGCTCAGTCAACCGGGCGCTGGACCAGCTGTCCCAGCTGAATCGCAACACGTTGGTACAGATCAAGAAAGAAACGCTGGATGGCCAGTACTGTCGTGTGGAGGAGAACCTGAAGAACCAGTTCAGAAAGTTCATGGAGATGGTGGAGGCGCGGCCGGAGCACCGCGAGCGCAAGAAGGAGGACTTCGAGGAGAGCTTTTCCAATGACTTGGGAGACCAGAATCTGCACACGCTGTACGACGGCGTGGTGGGCAAACCGAAGCTCTTCAGCAGACCCATCCTGGAGGTCTACCTGAAGCACTCACAAGGAGACCGCCCCACTATGGAGCGACTCTGCACGCGCCTCACCTACCTGTTCTGCATCGGCCTCATCGCCCTCATGGGCTACGCCGCTGTCATCGGAGACGACGAGGAGGGTCTGAGCGAAGAGTGGGCCGAGAAGATGGAGCACGTGCAAGAGAAGATGCAGGAGGCTCTTTGCAAGTGCAAATGAAGAAGAAGCATGAAGAAGAGCTTCTTTTTTTTTTTCCTCCACTGCTGCTTTTCCTTCATATTCAGGACTCGCATGTTCAACTCCCTCCTCTCTCTTTTGTCTCCCTATAAGCACTTTGTAAGGATCTACACTATGTCCACTGCATGAAAGCCCAGTGATAACAGTGAGCAACAATATGTCTCATTCTGTTCAAAACGCTAACTTGCTGCATGTGCAGGCAGTCTTTGAGCCACAGACATCTATTTTCTCTCCAGAGTTGAGGTAAAAAAAAAAAACTAAATTATTTCACAGTATTCGCCTAGTTATATGTGATAAATCTGGACAAGACTGCAGTGGGGTCAGTTGATACACAACATTTTGAGATTAATCAGCCGTGGGATCATTACAATGAATCATAAATCTACTCTGAAAGCTAAATTTTGAGCAATGTACAGGAAATGGCCAGCTACATACATCATCCAAAATAACACCCATGCTCATGTATCTGCTCGGATGTAAACATCTGTAAATCGGGCTTTAACGTAAATGTACCTTGCTCCCAGCTTCAGTGTGTGATATTGCAATGTATTCAGCCCATTATGCACTTTTTGAAAATATTTGCCATTTATTGTAGTTTTCTGAAATTACATGTATTACACTACAAGTAAATCAGTTTGTTGGAATGTGCAACTAGCCTAACAATGGAGGCAACTGGATACAGTTTAAAGTGTAAATCCACTAGAGGGCCTCCTATGAAAAGAAAAAGTCTATAGCCTATTTCTTATGTTATTGCCATTGAGATATA
This sequence comes from Maccullochella peelii, assembly GCA_002120245.1. Taxonomy (NCBI): domain Eukaryota; kingdom Metazoa; phylum Chordata; class Actinopteri; order Centrarchiformes; family Percichthyidae; genus Maccullochella; species Maccullochella peelii. Next base: position 2,853 of record LKNJ01001259.1, on the reverse strand, counting down.
TATACACAGTATATTCAATATATATTATATTGCTATAAGACAGACTTTATTTGCCAAATAGAGGGAGATGTCAGCCAAGTTACAACTATAATCTATAATATAAGAAAAACAAGGAACAAACATGAATGTAACTACACCATATACTACATATGATCATACCGCCATGTGCAAATTAACAAAATATGATATTGTATAGATATTGTATGTTTCTTATGCATGAAGTTCACGATACACTATGCATACTTGTTTCTGTCGAGCACCAAATGGGATCTGATTTTACACTAACTTCTGATGCTGCTGTACAGAGTTCTTTATTTTTCTTTACTTTTAGTGAACATTTGCAGTTGGAGAATTCAAAAACAGTACACATACAGTCTGATTTGTTGTAACACTACATTGGCAAAATGAACACTTCACCTCAGCAGGATACACTAAATATAATTTGCCATTTCTAAAAAGGTCAAAGTAGCAGTGGCTTAATGTGTGCTTCCATTTTCACTACCCATAATTGCTTTATCTTTATTCTATACACAACTGTGGTATTTGACTTTTTAAATGTGGTATCACAGGAAGTCATAATGTCACTGCATGAAATTCTGTCACTCTTCATTTTCTATTGTGTCCTGTCGCCAAATAATAGCAATTCAGGAGGTGAAGTGTTGTAATATATAAATAAAATGATCAATGGGTTTCTTTGGTTTGGCCATTAGTTTTTTTTATTATTATTATTTTTTATATTTTTTACAGCCTCATCATCAGTATAAAGGTTTTGGCTCCTTGTGCTTTTCTCATGCACTTCCTGATCTGACCAACAGTGCCTAGATGTGCCATTATTTTTGTATTATTGGTTTGGTTGGGTTTTTGACTTAAGGTCTATACGCTACAGTTCAGATTTAAAACTTGCTGGTTAAAATAATGTTTATAAATGTGCATCTTTTTTTGTTTGGTATCAATAGTACCAGGTGGGTTTGGATCGCTGCACCAGGACAGTTCAGAGAGTCAGCAAAGTTGCAGACTAAACATGTGATCACTGAACAAAATCTAATTATTATGACTTTATCATTAATGGCTTTCAAACCTGTCAGATTATTAATTTTTTTTCCCGATTTTACACAGGTCTAGCTCGTACTGCTTTCATCCCTTCAATACATAACTATGTCCTAAACTGGTTTTCTGTGGCATTGTGCCATATCTCTTATCATTATAGATTCAGTATACACTACATACAGGAGGAGGACTATATATATACACATATATATTGTAGTCAAAATGCTGTTGTTATGGAGGAATATTATATGAACCTCTAAAAGGCTTTTTTATAATGTCATATATGTGAATATGTTGCCTTTTTTCTTGAATCTTTGATGCCTGGTTGTATATGTACCACTATAAATAAACATGAGTGAATAATTGTAGTAGTCAATTATTTACTGTATTAACAGCAGCAATGTGGAGAAATACTCCACTGTGAGTTAAAGCTCTGTTTGGGTGTTAAAATTTATATTAAAGGTTAAGTATTTGGGGTGTAGAAGGAGCCTTTTCAGAGCATTTAATTATAGTGTTAATAGTGTTTTAATATTGTAGGTAGTTGCTGTCAGCCAATAAAAAATCTACTTCTATAACCACTGAGCCCCTATCATGGTGTGGAGACTGTTGACTTGCTGGAGACTGAATGAACACATTGATTTGTTTGAATGTTTGAACAGTATGTGGACACTGTCAACTTGACCACATCCGTTTGTGTACTTTTGGTCTGCTGTTTTTCATGGTTTGGCCCCTTAGTTCCATTTAGGGGGCATTTCAATGATACAGCACACAGTTATATTGCTACAGCTTTGTAGCAACAGTTAGGGGAAGGTCTTTTCCTGTTTCGACATGTCAGTGTCCCCGTGCACAAAACAATGTCCATAAAGAAATGATTTTCCCAGTTTGGTGTGGAAAAACTTGCCTGGCCTGCACAGAGCCCTGACCGAACACCGACTGTGATCCAGACCTGATCACCCAACATCAGTGTTGGACCTCACTAATGCCCTTGTGGCTGAATGGGAGCAAAACCCTGCAGCCAGGCTCTAAAATCTTGTGAAAAGCTTGAAACCAGAAGAGTGGAGGCTGGTGTAGCAGCAGATTAATGCTCACGATTTTGGAAGGAGATGTTAAACTATCACATATGGGTGTCCATATACTTTTGGCCATATAGTGTCTTTTTTGTGATTGGCAAATTTAGCTTTATAACATTTCTAATGAATCCCGTAAAAGCATAAAGTATTCATGTGCCAAAAAATACATTATAAGTATGGGTAGAAAATATACTTGTTACATGTATAAATATAGTTATATGCACAAGATTGACTAATTTGTCACTAGAAAATATAGTGGAATAAAAGATACAATATCGTATGTGCTTTGTCACTTCAGACATTCACACACAGTCTAACAATTGTCACCCTCTACTGTAATGTTTTCTAATATTTGATTTCTTTGGAGATTTTGCTAAATAATCTAATTCCATACACGTAGCCTACAGCAGAATATTTGCGCTGGAAGCATCTTAATCTAGAATATCAGATTCTGAAACAGAAACTTATGAAACAACAAAGCAAGTGGCTTTTTTCCACATTCTGACAAGGTCATATATATTTATATATATTTCTGCTTGTTACAACACCTATTTCAACTTATATGATACTTATACTGTAAAATATTCAATCCCAAGACGCCATGTCGATAAAGCTTATAGTAGGGCTGACTCAGGTGAGCCCTGAGCCACCCCTTAGCTATGCTGCTATGAGGCCTAGACAGGCCCTTAGCTATGCTGCTATAGGCCTAGACTGTCGGGAGACTTCTTACGATGCA
>LKNJ01001258.1:84664-99035 GCA_002120245.1 Maccullochella peelii | reverse complement strand
CAGCACTGTATCACACTTAACCCTTCAGGAGCTAATACTGTTCCAATTTAACCCCAAAAAGGAGCATCAGCTCAGTACATCCAAGTGTTCTGGTCAAGCCTCTTACAGTCTGTTATCCAAACGTCTGCATGTAAATGCCACATACAATAATTCCCATAAAGGCCACAACTACTTTTCAAGTGAGCTGTTCCTTTAACGTTCACTACAGTTGGCGGTTTAACTCTTTAGGAGGTTGCCCAAAGCAACTACAGTGCTACTGCTAAACTCACTTCTATGACAAGATTTATGTGGCCGCGATCACAATTGCCTTTAACCTGTTGTTGCCCTAATGACCCTTACAGATGCTTTATTCCTTTATTGTAAGGGAGGACGTGCTCAACTGGTTGACTCGAAAGTTCACTCTTGATGCCCACTCATACCAGCAACCTTTGAACCTTGAACTTGGCCAACTGTATTCAAGTCTTCTGCATTGTATTGATATATTAATACTTCTTTATCTTTATCGCCTCCTCTCTTTTTGTCTCTCATACACTTTTCTCCGTGCAGATCTCCTCTTTATGAGCATGCAGGACAGGAGACAGTCAATATTTGGCCTATGATGTCAGTGTGTGTGGCAGTAGCACACTCCTAGTTGGTGAACAAATAGAAGAAGACTTGCCATCTGACCATGTGTACACACAGGAACACACATGGACCATCAGCAAGTAATGACCATGGGATGTAAGGCCATTGAGAGCTGGTGTAAAGTACGTTAAGTATGATGGGTGCAGTGATAAATGGTTTGACCTTATCTGCAGCAGTTGTGGGATCTGACTATGAAAGACGTTGGAGCTCCTCTCCTCTCTGCTTCCTGTAAGACAGATCCCCACGGTGCTATAGCTGCTCCAATAACCATGTCAGCTTGGAGGCAGGGCTATTGACCTCCTGCCTTTACCAGTGGGTGACCTCTGGAGTAATCCCTCGAGGGTCCAGACTAATAATAGTATATGGATATGATTCTATGGAAATGATAGTCCAGCACAGAATTAAATGGCAGTCAAATGTATGTTTAACACTGGATGCTTATATGTGGTGTGAGCAGTATGGGGAGAGGGAAAGTAAGGGATTTGGCCTTTGTAACACAGTGTTTTAACTAGTTGGCAGCACCTGAACATACAGTGGCCGATGTCAAAGAAACATACATGCACACACTAGAGGGCATGTACACACACACATAGTGAGTTTGGTTGCTGAGGAGTGTTCTGTAATTTTAGCGTGTGTTAATGACTCTCCCAGGCCCACTGGAGAAGACGTTAAAAACTCTGGCTGTGATTTACTGTGCAGCGATGCAAGCTGGGACATGACCCAGGGATTCACACTGTGGCACAGATACGCATATAGTCACACACACACACACACACACACACACACACAGAGAGAGAGATCTAAACACCAAGTTAGAATCTAACAATGAATGAAGGAAATTGATGCTAAGATGAACATCTTACATTTGTAAATGAAAAATGTTTTTGTGTGTTTTCATCTGCATTTTATAAACTAGATAAATAATTCAACCAATTAAGTCTTCATTATCAGTCCGTGCATTTGTATGTTCAGTGTAGTTTTATGGCCAACTCTATGATATTGTGTTTGAATTAAACACTATAAAATATTTTCCAATTCTCTTTATACGGGCCATTGACTGGCATTACAGTCACACATCAATCATGGGCCAAGTCACTTAGTAGCCATTAAACTGCAACAATGTTTGTGTTTATACAGCTTGGCTCTGACCAAAAACAAAAACATACGTCCTCATTTACCCACCGCAATCTCGTTACGTCCATACAAACAAGTCACTTTTAATCCGCCAATTACAGATGAGAAAAAGGAAGGAGAGATCTGCTAGATGATCCATCACAAGTTTGTGGTCAGCGATGGCTGTAAAGTGCATCACCACAATGTCACACTGGACGACTTGTGGTCTTCCAAATGTCATTTCATGAACTGAAAGTAAAACAAAGTGTATGAAGGCCAGCCGCTCTCTAACCACTGCAAAACAATAAGAGGATAGGTTTTGTTTCACAGAAAGCCCTTTGCTTTTTCTTTGCCCAAAGCCAGATACCTGCCCTAGTTTGGCTTTGTAAACCCTGGCCCTGGGCATACACAGGCCTCAGCCTAAGTCACCTGTATTTACCTTGGATTTACCGAACGTCTACAGCCAAGTGGTGTGATTTGTATGATAGGATATACCGCAATGTGGATTGCGACATGAGTTGGGTAATATCACCTCTGGTCAGGTTAAGAAAAGATTGGTAGAAGACTGATGAGGTTTGTTTTGGAGAAATCCACTCCCCTCCCTTGGAAAGGTTTGTTAAGTCCGGTTCCCACAGAGTACAGCTTCGTGCCCTACTTCTGTCCTCCACCAAGAATAACATGTACCTGGACAACACTGACCATTTAGACAGCTGCAGGGAGGTTGAGAGGGAGGGGGGGGGGCTGGGAGTGAAGGCTGAGGTACAAAAAAGAGAAATGAACGATTGAAGGTAATAACGTGGCATGCAGTGAAAGAAAGAAAGAAGGAGAAAGAGGAATCAGGGCTTGATGGGAAGAAAGAAACCGCGTAGGAGGAACCCATAAAGTTACAGTGAATGAAGGAGACAGAGAGATATGCCCCTATCCTTTAAAAAGTTAGTTGAATCTCCGGAGGTTTAATTGAATTTGAAATGAGTCGGGAGGCAGAAAGTTAGCAGAAGCTCTGGAAGGCTTAGCGCTAAAGATGAAGAGCTGGTGAATGACAGGAGAGAAGACAGAGGAGGAGAAGACTCCATAACAGTAGCATACAGAGGAGTCCTGTGTGAGGAAAAAAGACTCGGCCACGCACAGGTAAATTGATCTCACGGGAGAGCAAGTAATAGTGGGGTAAAAGCTACAAAGGAAGGTATGGATTGGAAACACTGAGGAATGAACAGAAAAACTGAACAAAGCATGAAGACAAGGAGAAATAAGAGAAAAATAAGGACTCATACAGGCAGAGAAAAAGAGACAAGCAGTGAAGCTGGAGAGAAGTGGACAGAGGCAGAGCTTCCACAGAAATAGAGATAGAGGTTTAGGGTGGGCCTGGGGCTGGGGCTGAGCGGTTGTGAGGTGCAGGGCTCTCTCCAGAGCAAACAGAGGCTAACAGAGAGGCTGTTGTCTGGGTCAGGGTGGGCCAGGGGAGGGGACAGCAACACCGGGATGTGAAATGTGACAGATCTATTTTAGGGCTTCAGCACAGGAGCCCTTCCCTGCTCTGAACCAGGTGTCAGGGTCAGGGGTCAAGGGCAGGACAGCAGAATCTAAAGCACCATTTGAAGTGGATTATTTTGACTGGAAGAGGATTTGTAATTAAATTTTTGTGTGCTGCGTGCGTTCCAGGTCCAATTCCAGGAGACGTTCCAAGCGAGGAAAAGGAGCATTGTGATTTCCTGCAAACTACTGCTCATAGCCTAAATGGAAAATGTCATGATCTATGAACACGTCAACTCAAACTGTGTTGCTTTTTAATTACTGACAGTGTAGTGTATACAGTATGTTTGTACATGTTCATATGTAGTCACATACATATGAACGAAAATTGATCATCGTCATCACTTCCTTGTTTTTCACTATTCCAGTATTTAAATGTTTTCAGTTGCTTTTCTGCAGAACAACCAAAAGTACAAACGTACTTCCTCTTCCTTTCATTAGACGTGTGCGACTCTCGAAATTATCTAAATGTTTGGGAAGTTAATACCACTCTGACAACACTTTAACTCTTGGTGGTTCATTTCACAATGTCTCTCATAAGTCATCAACGTTGATTCAGATGTTGTGGTTGGCTCTCACAGATGATCACAACCTAACATCACGCTACCTTCCTTGTCCTCCATGTTCTTTCTTCATAGTTGCTCATCTTTCCCATACATCCCTCATAGTCACCCACCTACACACTGCAACCACCACTTCCATTCCTCCCCCCCTTTCATTTCTAATGTGCATCTTTAAAACAAACCTAGTCTCCACTTGTAAAGTCACCCACCATCTACCTCCACCCCCAACCTGCTCTCTGGTCTGGGCCTATCAAGATCCAGGCAGAGGGGCTGATTATGCAGGCAGCTGTCAGCCCTCTAAGGTGAGGCCCCCCAGGCGACAGTTCAACTGCTTCAGACTGAGGCTGTGCCACCGAGTCTGACAGTAGCACGAACAACACAGAGAAAAGAATGCTAATGGTTCAAATCAGATGAGAGCTGAGATGAGAGGAGGGATGGTGGAGGAGAAGAGGAGGGCGCTGGCAGGCACTCCTGATCAGCTGTCATTCAGACGAGGCCTCGTGTGTGTGATGGCGTGTATTTGTTGTGCATGTTTGAGCGAGAAGCACTGGCCGCCCAGGATTACGCCCCCAGTTACTGACATGTTTTTCCCCCAAAGTGCCTTGAAGTTTGAGAGATGAAGGAAGGGTGTGAACAGCGGGAGGGAGGGGCTGGCAAAGGCGATAGATGGATGGATGTGGGAGGCTATATACAGTACACTGCTCTGTTCCTTTATTCTTCCATCTAACATGCCTTTCCCATCTTCTATCTACCCGATGTAACTCCACCTCTCTCTTTGACTATCTGTCTGCCTTGGAGCCATACCTTACTGTGGAAAAGGCAACATATCAAAACTCCTTTTCTGAATAATGCTGAGTTCAATATTATTTTGTTTTGAACTTGCAACCTGCGCTTGCTTCTTCTCTCCTCCAGGGCAACCCCTTCATAGGAGAGACGAGATTGCTTTAGCGCCATCACTTACGGGCAGTCAAACAGCCTCCTGTGTGGTTGGAGCTCCTGATTGAAACATGGCACGCTCAAGACTTCAGTTCCCCTGTTTCCGATCTCTAAACGTCTGATTCCATTCGCCTCCACAGGACTACAGACAGAAAGTTAAAGCCTACACGTGCATGTGTTCATGCCATGAATGAGTAATGTACTCTGACAGTAGAGACAGATGGATATATGATCACCAGCTAAAGAGGATTGCTGTGACACTGAACCAGGAAGTGCTTGTCAAGTCATGTTACAACTCCCAGCCATAAACTCACAGTAGAGCTCTTTTAGTGTTGCTTCGATCATCACCCATAATCACGCTACAGGAAAGTTTTAAGTTTCAACTACGCACAAAATTACCTAAAATAGCAAACTGCCATTTTCCCAAACATCAACTTGAATGCCTTCAAACACAAACAGCTTGACGGGCCCATACCCCACTGCTCTGTCTCCCCCTTACCCACACCCTCACCCCATCCCTGGCAGATGGCTTTAATTAATATAGACATGATAACGAGATTCCCTGCGATTAATACACACAGCAGTTATGGATTTAAGTGCTAGGGATTCCACATAATATGATTAACAGCAGTTGAAGTGGGGGCACAGATGATTTGAAATGGAGGAGGGCTAGAGCGATTGCAAAATAAGTGTGCGTGTATGAATTGTGCATGTAATTTTGTGTGTGTTTATTTGTGTGTCTCTCAGAGAGACGGCTAGTATAAGAATGCTGGGGGCCTAACGTCATGCAATCTTAATAAGGAGTTTTTTATCCACTTGTTATTGTGTGGCCAGCTGTCCTTTGTGCCATAACATAGACTACATGTTGGGGCAAACACACAATAGATAAAGCTGCATAGCATTTCACCATATGTGTGCATCTGTGTTTGCACAGCAAGACTTATATCCTGTAATATTTATCAGGGAAGCAGGAACCTACTGCAAATGAGACTTAATCTGCAAAGCCAATTTGTTTGATAGTTGACAAAATTATCACTTTGCATGCATTTCTTTGAAAAGACACATCAGATCAGGTATTAAACATGAAGACAACTGTTCGTTATTTGCATAATAAATGCAAAACGACACCTGTTCCTGGAGCAAGGAGTCTGTGTGTCTTTTAGCTGTAGACAAATCATAAATAATGACAGACAGATGCAAACAAGTACATCTAGGACAACTCCTTGGTGCTGTTTCTGTAGTCACCACTAGAACTGCATTTTCCTTTGACTCTCAGCTCAAACTAACTCAAAATACAAAGAAAAAGTACAAGTTACAGGGAAGTTGAGAATCTATTTTGATGGTTCCTCTTTGGGAGAAAGTCTTCTCTCTTTCTTCTAAATGTATGGTTCATTTTGTCTGTCTACATTCAGCTATTTCATTCGTATACTTTGAATGTGATTTTTTTTTTTTCACATGTGTTGCCTGTATGAAGACACTAAGCTGGACAAACTACAGCCATATGGTGCACAGTGCACACTGCAGTCCTCTGTCCTAACTTTCTGTCTCTTGTTTACGCCGATGGCTACGTGGCTGACATTTGTATTTGCTGGCATTTGGAAATGTGTCACCATGAGGGAGACCAACTGCTCCTCTCAGGATTGAGGGTGAAGGGTTATCATGTCAATCTCTGGCTTGTTCCAACTGTATGGAGTGTGTCTCCATACATCAGTCACACTCCAGAGGATCTGTCCAGGCCACACACAAATGCTCTATGAGGCAAAATAAGATGCACCCTGCAGATAATGATAATGGCTCTCAAAACATCACTCTAGCAACGACAATTTCTCTCTAGTTTAAAATGAGGTTACTGACTGTGCTCTTCTGTACAGTGGAAGTGTGAAGCGAAATCAAGATACTGTAGGAGACAGAGGAATGCCGTGCATTTTTTTCAGTGAAATTATGTATTTCTTTTCTTTTTTATAACAACTTGCCCTCAACCTGTCTCTCGTCTTCTCCTTCTTTAGTTAGTGGTTCCCTAAATTTCCTAGAATAACTTTCAATAAACCTCCAGAGAATGTGCCTGTATTGCACAATTTTTTAATTGAGATCTCATAAGATTTGCTGGCTCCAGCTTCTTAGATTTGATGATTTGATCTTCTCTTTATTGTACATGATAGTAAACTGAAGATCTTTGGGTTTTGGACTGTTGGTGGAACTAAACTAGACATTTGAAGATGCCACCTTGGGCTGTGGGAAATTATAACATGGAATTTGTCACTATTTTCTGTCATTTTATAGACAAAATAATTACTTGATTAATTGAGAAAATAATTGACAGATTAATTGACCATGAATATAATCATTAGATGCAGCCTTACATCATACCGGGAAAGTGTAAATAATGAAAGTCACAGACAAGCAAATGTTTTGGGGTTAACATGCCCTGATTATCATCAGTCATGCTTGCTTAGCACGATTAAGAAAGCACTAGCCTCTTGGTTGATGTTTCCTACCCAGTCTGGTAACGGATCCGTCTGAATAAATAAAAGTAATGGTTTAATTGTTGAGGGAGATGTTTGAGCTGAAGCCCGGTTTATAATAATAAATCAACTTAGCAAAAAGCTCTTGATGTGAGTGATGATGTGAAATGAGCAGAACAAATATATCACTGGAACTCAACTCAGGCTCAGCAGCACAAATTTCAACCATCTCTGGTGAACAGGAACATCCGTACACTTTTATTCCGTGCTTGTTCTTCAGAGAGACAGTGTTCAACAGGAGAGCAGCAGTGGCTATGAGCAGGTGCTTCAGCCTAATGTTAAATCACAACTCACAAACATTCATTACTGTGTTTAGTTACAGAAAGGCACACAAACTTGCAGTCAGTGAAAATTATATTTGCCACTTAGTTGCTAGTCAACATGATGGGTTGTCCCCCCCTTTTTTTCCTTCGCCTGCTTTCCTCTCCCCAGCCAGTCTTTTGCAGTCAAGCAGACACAGTAAAGAGAGTGAGGGAGAGTAATTTGACAAAGAAAGGGTAGAAGTTGGCACTGAAAGTGAATCAAGGGAGCAAAAGCAAACAGAGGAAGGAAGGAGTGGGAAGGGGGGGGAGAAAGTGGAGGAGGGAAGTTGGCGGGGGAGGCAAAGGGAATGGGAGAAGGGATGAGGGGGTGAAGCTGTAAGCAGAGCGCGGACAAACTCCAATAAAAACAGAGTGTCAGATGTAACACGTTTGTGCAGAGCAGGGATTGCTTATAATGACCCACTTCCACTTCTTGACTGGACACTCGGGTTCACGACCCCAATCACAGTTGTACAAAGGCAGAAGGAGATCATAGAACAAAAACAGAAACTGTCATTGAAATATCAACATTGTCCTTTCCAAAGAAAAAGATCGGCAATTGAAGACGCTTGCTGTTTGACACACCAAGAGGACTGACCCACTGTGTCACGTACATCCCACGCACTAACCACACACACAGCACATAAGTGCATCAATGCACATCCAGGGTCACGTTAACTGCAGCCGCTGGGACAGAAGTGCAAGACAACCATCTCTGCTTCCTGTTTTTCTGGAAATGAATCTATGTCAAAGGCAATAATGCTGGCAGTACGAAATACTGGCAGTTAGAAACTGATCCCTAAAGCTCATACAAAATCCAAATCCATGCACACACATCAAGACACACACACGACGCAAACTCACACACAGGGGCAGGAGACAACAGGGGTTATCACTGGCAGTGAATACAAACAGGACATGCAAATAGTGATTTTATCTATGAATCTTCCTCTTTCCAAACCTGCTACTGATCGCTACTGGAACATTTAGCAACAGCTTGCCATCACTCCCTCTAGCCTCCAGTCCAGGCAGCAGTGGGGCTGTAGTAGTGAGAGTTTGCAGTTTTTAAAACGGCCCCAACAGATCTTTTGGTGACTCATTTTTGAGAACGTAGCAATCCAGGTCCCCAAAAATAAAAATACAGCCGAGGATAAACGTTGCACCTCTGAAGAGAAACAATGGAGGAGAGACAGAGAGAACGGGTCAAGTGATATGTCGAAGGAAAGGGGCTGGATGTATTCTGCAAAATAAACAAGCATGCTGGAACAATGACTCAGTTAGTTGATCAAAAATTAATTGTCATTTAAGTCATTTTTTAAAAAATACCAAGAATTCGCTGCTTCCAACCTTTGAATTGTGGATATTTGCTGGTTTTCTTACTCTTCTATGACAGTAAACTGAATAAGTACACTGAATATCTTTGGGATATGGATTGCTGGTGAGTTAAATGTTATTTCTAGTGATGTTTCCCATAAGCCCCTACATGTACATCACCAGCCACCATTCAATTCTAAGACCCCCGTGGGGCTCACTCTGTTTTGGCCCCAAGTGGCCCTTAGCTCATTGACCCCTACACGTATCCCTGGGCCCCTATAGGCAGTGAGGGATTGTACAGGAGACAGGGTCTGAGTGGGAAGAGAGAGGGGTGGGGGGGAGTGGGGGGGCAGCAATAGAGAGGAGCACTTCTTCAGGAAAAGCATTAAAGAGGCAGGTATTGATTTGGGATTTTAAATGTTTTTCGCAGTGATATATCCAATTAGCCTCTGAACCTTCTATGGGTGTAGAGCGGGCTCCCCTGAGGCTGACAAGAGGGCCACTATAACACTTTTCCTCAGGCTCCCTCAAATGATAACCTGTTAGAGTCCAGGTTCATAACAGCAAAGGTGCTGGAGGGCTTTAGGAGGCATGTGAAAGAACTAAATCTACACTTATATTAATTCATAGAAATACTGGTGCAAAACTAAATCTTTTTTCCATGCAGGTCTATAGAAGCTCTTTTTGACTTGCATCCGTTTATATCTTGCTCTCCTATCTCTGTTGTGAGTGACATGGCGACTTGTTCAGACAGTGCGGACAGCTCCTGGATACTGGTACGCTTAAATTCTCTCTGCACATCCATGTCTCCCTCCTCCTCTTCTTACTCCTCCACCTCCTCCTTCCACCCGCTCAATCGATGGTAAGTTATTTAGCAGATAAAAGAGTTAGATCAATCCAGCAGCACATATCAGAGTGCCAGCAACTTGTGTATATTATATGGCGTGTGTGTGTGGGTGACAGAGAGAGGGAGTGAGGTTGTGCGTGTCTGTGTCGATGGCCAAAGCATATGTGTCTGCGTCTGTACCTGGATATCTGAGCATGTGTGTACATATTTGTAGTTACGCTGTAGCCTAAAAAACAGTGGTGTGTGTGTGTGTATGTGTGTGTGTGTGTGTGTGTGTGTGTGTGTGTGTGTGTGTGTGTGTGTGTGTGTGTGTGTGTGTGTGTGTGTGCATGCTCAAGTGTGAATACCCGTATGTCACTGCCACGATGAGATGTGTCCTTGGCTGTTGAACGACAGTCACCTTTTTTTCTTTGTGCATGTACAGACGACTTGCTGGGGCGTTCTGCCTATTGTAAATATCTAATTTGATTCCATTCGTCATTAGGTGTCTGAATTGAGGCAACTGAATTGAATAAGTGAAAAATGGCTCAAACCTGTGTAGGAGTATGCCTCCTGACAAAGTGCTGGTTATAATGCGAAAGGAATGCGAAAGGGAGAGACAGGGAGAGGGGGGGAGCAGGAGTTTGTGTTAGAAAAGTGGAGAGGACAAATGCATGCCAAAGTGGGACAGAAAGATGGAACGATCCTGAAGAGGGGAGTGAGGAACAAGATGTTAATTTGAATGTTACGAAAGCGTGGAAGAAAATGTTGTTTTATGCCAGAGCAGATTTTGCTTTGAATACTGTGCTAACTCAAAGCAAATGTAGGTCCCTCAGAGGAGGAGCAGAGGCGCTGTGCTGAAACAGGAGAAAAAAGCCTTTTAAGTCTGGTGAGTGCAAGACAACATTAATAATGTCAAAGGGGAACAACTGTAAACGGTCAAAGGCCACCACCATACACATACAGACCAATGCAGAGCCGCACAGCATCAGCGTACACACAGATATGTGGATGTGGACATGGATATACTCGAGCACACAAAAGCCCTATTATGGGACTGTGATTATTTATTTCTGATGGTTAGCTTGTTTCCAGGCCTAACAAAGCATTTATGAAAAATGAGACTTGTTTAAAAGTTGCGTGTTTGTATGTGTGTCCTAATTGCCTAAAACAAAGCGTCGCAAAAATTAGAATACCTCAAACACACACACACACACACACACACACACACACACACACACACACACACACACACATCCACACTTGAAACATGTATGCACACAGCACACACACACACACACACAATATGCATGGTTAAAAATACAAGTGAACTCACTCTTTGCACCACTCTCACACTCACAGAGACATGCACACCACACACAGACAAACACACACTTGAGATTATGAGTGAGTCATTGCGTTGCCCAGCAGGGCCTGGGGGAGCTGGGGATTTCCACACGGAGAAAAACAGGTGACATCTGCCCAGCTCCCATACAAATCTATGTACAGTACAGCTACGTACAGCTGCTCTGTGTGCAGTAAAAACCTGCAAATATAGGACAGAAAAAGAACCTTATTATGTGTGTGAGAGAGAAAGAGAGAGGAAGACAGAGAAAATGGGAGTGAAAGTAGTCAGAGGTCATTAAAGCCGTCAAAGAGCTCTTGCCACAAACTAAAACACCTCAACAGCTGAGACACACCTGCTAATGTGATTAGACACACACACATACACACATATATATATATATATATATACACACACGCAGTGCCACAGTTCCCACCCCTGAAGATTCAGCCTTGTGCTTACCCATATACACAGTTGAGATGGCCATGCATGGCCTGTTTCCACCTCAAATAAAGTTCACAGAGACCATACACAAATCAATAAACAACATCCTAGCTTAGCACCAAACATAGCTTGGCCCTTCTTCCTGTATCACTGCTTGGGTTTCAAACACACCATGCTCCTTACTTCTTCCTTTCAAGTGACGTGCGGAGCTTTTTAGACTGTCCTACTGTCTTACCTGTCTCTCAGTTTGTCTGCTCTGAGTGAGACACACAGGGTGATTATCAGGCCATGTAACACCATATTTGGTCATTCTAACAAGCCCCACAGATGCCTTGGATGGGAAATCCCCTGTCTAAGGCTTGGCTCTGATGGTAAGATTTCATTATTGTTTAGTGCGAGGAGTTTGTAAAAGAACTACCCTGAACTAAAGCTGGTTACTGCATGATCAATATTATATGTATGATTCATCAATGTGATATTTTTAAACTGAATATTTTAAATATATACATAAACATTAAAGACAAAATTCAAGAAACGTACTTGTCTAGGTAACACTACGTTTTTCAGACCTCCAGCTCTAGCTGTCCATGGCAACCTCTTCTCCCAACTAAGAGCTTTACTCAAAATCTTTCACCTGAGCTTTGGTGTATTTCAATGCATGTTACATCTATGTATATTTTAATGGATAGTGTATAATGTTATATTGGATCATGCAGGCTCCCGCAAAACTTAATGGCAGGACTTAGGTAACATATCAGGAGTGAGCTGGACAACATCAAATGTGTCATCAAATATGTCCTTGTGTTCACCTTTTCACCCAGAATCAACATATTAACAAATAAGGCACGAAAACATTGTGTAATGCAAAACGTTTTCTAAAAGCTTGAGAAATGTTAAGTTTCTTGCTCGTACTCTATATTCAGCCAGTTTGTTTGTCCTTGTCCGTACATTCATATGTGCTTAACAGCTGCATGCCCATACACTTTTCCGTCTGTCTAGTGGCCTATTTGCACATTTATTCTCCTGGCCAGCCATCCACTTGGTCACCTGCTTTTCTTTCAAGACTATCTGTCCATCCATCCACCTGTGGGCCAGCAGAGACACAAAGGCTGGGGCATCGATGTATGTGTCTGTGGTGGGCAAAGAGATGTGCAGTGTGGGAATGGCTATCGGGGAGTGTTTGACACAGACCGATATTATTCATCCCGGACAATATCCTAAAATGGCTAATTATACGGACCAATTAGCGGGCTAATTAGACAATTATCTAAGCAGACAATCTATTGGCTGGAGAAAATCGATACAGGGAAGAGATAGCGGCAGAGATTAGGATTCACTTTTTATTCCCTCACCTGCCCAACTGCACTGCTCATGAAGAGATGGGGTTATCCACATAGTACATAGTTTTGAACTCATCAGTATCGTTTAGCCTATGAGACCAAAAAGAAACCTTAACCTTTAACTTTGAATTTGGCAAATTTCCCTTTCCAACAAGTTCCTCTTTATTTTGTGGACATGTTGAATTGTAATTTGAATGTTTCCTCTGGGCGTGTGTGTGTGTGTGTGTGTGTGTGTGGCAGACAGGAGAGAGGTGACAGCAGATTTGTAGGAACGAGTCAGAGCTGCTGTTCCCACAGGACAGACAGAGTGAGTCAGGTCCGACTGCAGATCTTATCTGATCATCGTGTCACTATAGACCTTCTCTCCTTCTACTGCCATACTCCTCTGTTTATTCTCAGACTCTCGCTGCCTTTCTCTACGGCTGAATCACACAAAGGATTCATCTTTCTTCTTCAGTTATGTCCCTGACACAAGCGCATGGTTACACACACACACACACACACACAAAACTCCTCTTCCATGTGCACAACACTGGCATCCAGTCAAAGTGGTGCTAAATTGTATTAAAATAGTGCAGTGCTCGTCGCAAATTTACATGCGAATTAGGGAGAGTAGAAGTAATTACTCCGGGCCAGTGCCGCTAATTGAATAAGGGTGCAGCCTTTTCTCTCCTCTCTCCTTCTCTCTTCTTTCATTCTATATACACAGGGCTCTGTGCTTCTTTTCAATGTCATTATGCCACTGCTTTGCCCTCTTCAAGGGCCCACACATCATAAGCAAAAAAAAGCAATGAAGGGTGCTTTGCATGTGTGTGTGTGTCTGTGTGCATTTACAGGTATTTGTTTTGCCAAGTTGTTTTTGTACTGTGTGCAAAGCGATGATGTGAATGTGATGGTCTATTGTACTCACCAGTGTGTATTTGTATTCCTGAGCCATGTGGGAAATTAGATGGATAGAAATCTATGCACATTAAGATGTAGATGTGCTGTTTGGTGGGCACTGTCATTCTCTTCGGGTCCTGTGGGAGACAAATCAGAAGCAAGACTGAAAAATACAAGCAGATAGGCAGACATGACCAGAGCACACACAGACAGCCTGGGGCTGTGTTTGAAGTAGGCCTCAGAGAGAACAGGTTGCGTTTGAGGTGTGGTGTATATGAGAGCAACTGTCACACTGACACACACAGACTTTTCCCATTGGAGCATTTGCATGGCAATTTGTCCGCTGGCTGATTCCCAGGGTCTGCTTTATTCGGTAATGGTGGTGAGTATTACAATATAAAACTGCTAATGCTTGAGCAGATGCCTTCAATACATGTGCAATGGCTCGACGTTGGTTTGTGCATGCCTGTGGATAACATTTTTTATTTTTTTTAGATTTCATAACATTCTACAGAGACATGAATCTTATTTCTTTCTGTAGGTCTGTGTGTCAGCCATGCAGTGTGAAGGGGAGAGGCTGGCTGCTCTCAGGAATATCAACCTGTGGCTGTCAGCCTTATCAGATCTAAC
>LKNJ01001258.1:69392-84654 GCA_002120245.1 Maccullochella peelii | reverse complement strand
CCCCCCCCCCCCCCCCCCCCCAGCCTTTCTCACACACTCACACTCACAATGGCATACACGAAAACACACACACACTCGCTATATACACATGTACATCTTCATTCATATACAAACACTTTCACAAGACCAGAATGCATGCATGAGAGAAAATTCACAACAGATTTACACTGAAACGTTTGGGTCACCATTTGGCCAACAAATAGTCCAGCACATGACCTCTGGCGAAACCACAACTTGTTGTTTTTACACTTCTGTTTTTGCACAGATTAATAAAACCTGATATAACATGTTAATTAGTGAGCTTTAGAGGTGCTGGAAGGCGGATTTTGTTTGGACAGAGCCAGGCTAGCTGTCCCCCCATTTCCCCGCTAAGCTAATAGTCTGCTTCACATTTAGTGTACACGCATAAGATCTTCTCACCTAACTATCAGCAAGGAAGCAAATTTCCCAAAATGTCAGACTATTCACTTAACCTTTTCACTGGGTCTGTTAACTGCAGATACTACTGTTAGATTAGACTTTTATTAATAAGCCAATTGATTTATAAAACAGCAGCCAAAAGGCATAAATTTAGAGAATTCACACACAAAACACACATTTTAATTTATTATGATTTTGCAAACATGACTAAATATAAAACAACAAACCCGACCAAATCCGAGCCCAAGGGATTTAAGAGAAAGTCGAATCTGAGCTAATCTATTATCAGGTCAAGTTGGTGTTCGTTTCGAGTTTAAATCGATTCACAAAAAAAATTTAATTCACTATTTCTCTTTCAGCTATATCCTTAAGTGCTAGGTCATGTTCATCTGTGTATGTCAGTGTGTGCGTGTGGGTGTGTGCGTCTTCCCTGGTGCCGATATTATGAGTGAAAATACCTGCTGACGCACAACAGCCAGACTCAGAGGTCAAACACTTGGTTTCATTGATTCATAGCCCCCAGGTAGAGAGCACACATTGAGTCCCACAAGTGTGAGTGTGTGAGTGTGTGTGTGTGTGTGTGTGTGTGTGTGTGTGTGTGTGTGTGTGTGTCTCCATCCTATGTGTCTATGTCTGTTAGCGTGTCTGTCTGCACCCAGTGCTATTGCCCCAAACAGAGCTTCAGGCCAGCCTGTGTTTCCTGGCTAGGGGCACAGTCACTGCGGTTAGGTGTTAACAGGAGAGATACAGAACGAAAGAACAAAAGATGCGCCTAAAGCCAACACTGAAACGCCTTTGAGAAACAGGGGGAAGATCTCCATGGGGGTAAGGCGGGATGAGGGAGTGTGAGAAAGCAATGGAGGGATGAGGGAGTGAGCAAGGAGATGTAATGAGGGGACACACAGTGGTGTGAGACACTTTTAAAACAAGGAGGGGTTTGTCATTCTTGCTTCTCTCTCACACACATCAGAAAGGGGAAGATGGATCACGAATGTGCTTTACAGTAAACAGAGTCCTCAGAGCTCCCCTATCTAACTAATCCTCTCAGCTCCTGTCAAACAAACAGAGGGGGAGAGAGAGAGAGAGTTAGAGATAAAGAGATGAAAGGAGGAAAAAAAACACAGAGGTGAAAAACAGAAGGAGCAGTTAAGGACACAGAAGTGATGAATCGTGTTTGGACTGTGTTCTAGCTTTCATGATTACGGCAACTGGTCGCGAGTCACTGACATGGGTCTGAGGGATGCATCAAAACCTCAATGTTTGGCAAGCACATCCTCTGTCTGCATCGTTAGTCCATCCAGATAATCCAGGTAGCTGTTCCAAGAGCTATTCTGGAGGGCATATACAGTGTGCTGCTGATTCCTATTCACAAAACACAAAAGGGCTGGCAACAGAGCTGTATTCATTACGTACAACGGGACACTTTGATACTGTTAGTGATTCTACATGTTGAAGGAGTTTCGAACACTCATGCACACAGCCAAACATCCTAAAAACTATATTTTCATATTTTCATACATCATCATGCCCTTGAATAGCAAACCACAAACAAAAATATTAGTCTGGTACATATTATTTATGTTCCTTATATCGTTTTCAGGGGCATATGAGATTCCTCCTTTGTTCATATGCCATCTATCTGTTTAGAATGAAGCCAGATATTTTTCGCTGAAATGTAAAAGTAAACACTGCTGTGGAAGTCCCTCCATTTCCTGCTGACTTCCTGTCATGGGGATTTATGCACACACAAACACACACACTGTGTATACACACACTGTGTACACACTGTACAGGGAGGGTAGTGCTCTTTCTCTATTTCCCAGCATAGCTATGCCTGTCAGCACTACTTTTTCTACACTGACCTGTCATAACCACTACACAAACAGGTGGATCAGGGGTGAAGTGGAAGTCAAAAGAAAACCCCAAAATGACTGCAACTGGTAAACCAAAAAAGCCATGAGGGCTCGATTCAAAGATATGTCGTCAAATTTGCTTAAAGCAATAATGCTAAACATGCTTAAAGTTTCATTTAGCTTCATCAGTGCTTTCAGGCCAAGCCTCAAGTAAACTACACATCTTTTACTCATTAAAGAAATCCCCTCTAACTTTTGCCAGCTTTTAGATTAATCACAGGTCCCCACATAATTTGTAGGAGCTATCATCCTGTGTAGTCATACCATAATTCCACACTAGCTCTAAAATCATAATGCTTGTTGAAAACAACCCAAAAGCCAAATCTAAAACTAGTTAATTCCTGCACTGCTGCTGTAGTGCAGGCTGCAGGCTGCAGGCTGCATACTGCGACAGTTGAGTACATATGTGAAATTTTCTGCCATAAAGTTAGCAAACATGCAAGCATATGACACAAACTGTTACTGAAAGTGTGTTAGTGTTAAACAAAGATGAATATACAAGTACCTGACATTCAACACACAGCAGTGGTTCTTGACAATACTTCCTAATTCACAGTAATCAGAGGGGAGCCTGCACTATTGATAGGGACAAACCTTTGATAAAACATGGTTAACAGTGCACTTTTGCCTGTTTCTCTCCTCTGATTTGTATCTATTTATACTGAGTCTCTATCACTGGAAAAAAACTATTGAACAATAATGATAAAAGTATTTCTCTCAACAACAGAGGCTTAACTGTGTGATATGCTTTGAATTATGATTGGATCAGAGAGGATATGAAATATTCATCTGTGGTCTCCTGCAGGGACGGCATGCCGTTAAAAAGGCATTGATTTGACAAGCCAAACAAACGCTGATGAGGCCTGATAATCAATGGCGGCATTGATGACAGTGTGAGGTGGCCCTGGGCTCCGAGCGATTGGATGGGCTCACTGTGAATAATGAATGAGGAGATTCCTGATTGATCATTGAGGTTGTCTCTCTTTCAGACACTCAGCTGGCATTTCAATGGGGCCTCCAGTACCGGAGACAACACGGTGACAACACGGCAACACCAACCCTCCTGCTGGACTGGTCACATCACTGCTTCCCAACAAGATTAAGGACAAGATGTGAATCGATACGGTCCATTCATGATACAAAAAAAAAGTTTTTTGAATATATGTGAGAACACAGTATGGAATATAATATAAAGAGGAGACAAGGTGAGAAAACCTTAAGGGTCTTCTGTGACTTTGTCCTTGACTAGAAAATGTCTGGACTGTTTGTCTGGTACCCAAGGGTGTACACACACACACTCAAACACATGCATAAAAACCCTCACACAAAGATGACAGCAGTGGTAGGGTGCGTTGCATTTTGTCATTTGCCTGGCTTCTCCACACCAGTGCTGAATGTCAACTCTCTTTTCTCTTTTGTACTTGGAGGAGGTGGAGGAATGATGAGGGGAACAAAAACACCAAACAACAAAAAAGGTCCCCAACAATGCCGCTATCTTCGCGGCATCTCCTGGTGCTGTCTCCTTCTCTTCACTCTCCTCTTCCTCTCTTTCTCTCTCCCTTTGTGCTCCCCCATCCACATTCACACTCCCTCATAGAATATCACTTAGCTCTGCCCTTGAATCCTCCTCCGTGAGTGCACGCACTGAGGTGCACTCTGAAAAGACTTGAAGAAAGAAAGTGGGTGGGATGCCGCCGCAGTAATGACGCAGAGCGTTATTGTTATTGTTGTCTCAATGTAACCGCAGCAAGTTTCATGTCATGTATGTTGCATGCTTTTGTGTTACAGTTGGTGGGCGGTAATGAAGATACACTAACACCGCTAACTTGTCCCTTCATTACTTGCTTTCTACTATCCCAGTGTTCCACCTCTCTCTCTCTCTCTCTCTCTCTCTCTCTCTCTCTCTCTCTCTCTCTCTCTCTCTCTCTGAACTCTGGGTTTCTCTCCCGGTGTGAGTATTTATTTCGATGATGAGGATGATTATGCAAATGAAAGAAAAGTGCATTATCTGTCTAGCCAATAAGAAACCCCTCAACTAATTAGCCAATTCATCTGTTTTGTTTTTTCCCCAGCATAAAGACAACCCATCATCATCACGCTACAATTTCTTTCTTCTCGCTTTCTATCCTGTTTTGAAATATGTCTGTACCTCTCATATGCTTCGTCTCTCTCCCATGTTTATTTCTTTGTCTCAGTCATTTTCGTCAAAATATTATTCATATACTCCTCACCTGCATATCCTCACTCCCTCACTCTACTCTACAGCATCACTGCATATAAATGCAGGTATAGAGAGTTATTGATCCACAAAGGAGAAAGCAACGAGGAGAATGACTGAAACTCTGCTTTACACCTAACCACGACCATGGGACTGTTGTCTGCATCTATAGTTACATTTACTATTAATGCAAATCCCTGTTAAATTTTCCAAATATATTTATGGTATCAAGTGCTGACGTTTCCTTCCCGCTCTAAAAGTGAACTGGTTACAAGCCAAGTCCATCTTCATGTCTCATTTACCACAAAGTCCCAGCTTCCCTGGGTGGACTCTCTCCCTCATCTCCCTCTCTGTCTGTGCACTAAAGGTTAATCTGCTCCTTTGCCTCCAAATCAGTCTCAAAGAGTTAACATTGCTTTGGATGGACGCCAAACCACAGCTTGCCATATGGGGTTCTCATTGCAGACCATGAGCCTGAAGACAAACCTATAGTCATTGTATACAGGTCAGCTCTGCCATAGCTGTGTCACAGTGAGACAATGTGGGACAGTGTGTAGCCCTGGTCTATCATATGCCCAACAGTTAACAGCCTTTGGCAAAATCCCAGTTTCCTCCTCTCTGCTCCCAGGAACCAGCCTTGTCCCTGGACTCCAGCCAACCAAATTCTCCCTCCGTGAATTCCTGAAAAGCTGAGCAGTCTATGCTCTAAGAAAGAGAACAAGAGAGCAATGGAGAGTGAGAATAGCTAATACCAATGTTTGTTCCTCTCAATTACAGTTTTAAATGGAAATCAATGTAGCAGAGGGAATGAGCAGAGCCCTTAACGTTGGGGTGATAATCACATTAAGACAGGGCTTAAATCAACACCAGACCTTTGCCTCTGGAGGGGGAAGAACAACACAGAAAGAGCCGAGACTATTCAATTCTCTCTCTCTCTAGTAATCTATCTATCACTCTCATACAACAGTCGTCTCCAGCTCCCAAACCGCTGTCTGGTTGCCGCGATACCACCCGTAAGTTTCACCATGGTAACATCTGGAATAAAGGTGGGTGGGCAGGGTGCCAGGACAGGCCTGGAGTTTCACTGTGGCCATAAAACTAACAAAAATAAATCTTTGTTCAACTGCTCTTCCCAGCACGGTGCAACACTACACGCGTACCCACTCCCAGTCACGCACCTCTCAGCCAATTTATTCCAAGTTAACTGTTTCTCAGGTCCAATAAAACACAGACAGTGAGAGGCTTTTGTTCCCCTGCTCTCAACCCTGAACTAAATTGGTATTTTTTGATGCAGATTCTGTATAACAAGTTACAACAGCAGGCTCTATCTTTTTGTGGGCTTCGGCAAAGTGGCATTTTCTGGAGGAGCAGTGAGGCTTTCCCTCAACCTGCGCCTGGTATTTTGGTGGCTCGCCAGACACCAAAGTGGGAGGAGAGGCGAATTCTGGTGTCAGGATTCGCTCAAGAGTCTGCCTGTTCAGAACAGGTCAGAAGCACACAGCATCTCAGGAGTCTTGTCTGTTACAATGTCATTACACATTTTCAACCAGTAGAGACCATCTAAATTACAGTTTTATTTTGAGTATGGCAATAATTCCAACAAGCCATCACTCATCCAAAACAGCTTGCAAGTATGAACGCCTTCTCTGTCAATTAATTAACTCCCTGTATAGACATCTGAAGGTGGCAGGTACTGTATGTGTTCCATCTGCACTCTCATTTGTCAAACTATGATTACGCATGCCAGATCCCCTGGTTATATCACAGTATTCTACACATTTGTGTTAGAGACAGTGGTATTGTGCATTAGACACAAATATGGTACAAAATGAGCTTCTTTCTTTGGAGGTCTAAGAGGGCAAAGACACAAATCACCACTCCTTTGTATTTACTGTCCCCTTGTGAGCTACTCCCACCCATTTACAGCGACACAGTTACCAGGCATGGGTTAAAAAAACTGCAACACAACTGTGGCAACTAAGGTAAATGGATTTGTTACATAATGCAGATTCTGAGGTGCATTAAAAAAATAACATTACATAATTTAAGAAAAAATGTTTTTCCCCTAATTATCATGCTGCCCTTGTATAAAGGAATGAAGTTTCATAGCTTGAGTGACCGATATGTATGTATGAACAGGGCAGTAAATGGTAAAAGCTAGAAAAATGACTAAATTGTCAAGTAAATACATTTACAGCTATTTCTACATGAGTCTTTATTATTATCCCTTATTATTATAGATATTACCTCTTCTTTTAAACATCATCAGAGACAAACATGTAACAACAAACAAGCGCTGAGCCACTACAGTCAGCTAAACCATTATATTCCCTTCTCTACCTGCTGTAACACTGACATGCAATCTCTCCCTCCTTCTCTCTCTGTGTCTAATTAATGTCGTCACAATCCCAACCTCCCTGTGCCCATCCAGTGTAGTAGAATATAATGCCCTGATGCTGGAAGGTAGAACACACACACACACACACACACACACACACACACACACACACACACACACACACACACACAGGTCCCCCTCCTGTGCACATCCTCCATGCTTGGAGGGTGAAGATATGCAAAGCGTCACTATCATCAAAACAAAAACTGCAGGGGAATATAGGGCAATTGAGTGAATTAAAATGCATCCCTGGAGACATGTCTTTCTTTCTCTTCTCCTTGCTCTCTTCCCCTCATTTCCACACTGTTCTTCTCTTTGCAATTTAGTTCAAATTACACATCCTTGTTCTGGCCAGATGCTGGTCCAAGTCATAGTAACATGGACCAGCATCTGTGATTATTTAGGAATTGGAAATTGAAAGCAGCGAAGGTTAAATGTTTTAGTCATACAGCTGGCACTCTTTTTCACAGACTCGCTGACAAACATTTTGAATAGGATACTGGTTCAACCAAGGACACGCAATGTACAAACCATAGTTTAAATAAAAGGTATTGAAAATTTGCAAGGAGAGTAGAGGAGAATGTTCAAGGGCAAGACCACGGTTCAGTCCTACCACAGTTAAGCCAAACTTGTGTGATAGAGCTGCGCAATTTGGCTAAAAGAATACAAACTAATAAAAGTATAATAATGATATAAACTTTAAGATGCAATATACTTACAGCAGAGAGTGATTTTGTGAATGAAAGCAGGAGTAGCTGAACAACATTCAGTAGAGCTAGATCAGTCGATATATATCGGACAATATTAGCTTATTGCAGATACACTCAGTTGCCACTTTATTATTAGTTAAACTTAGCTAAAAATAGGTATATTATTTTGTCCACCCCATTTATATCAGTGAGGGTAGGCTAAATAATAGAAACAGCCCTCTGTATAATGCAATGCAGTTCAACAGCACCACAAACTACAGCCTCCAAAGTGATCATAAACTCCCCAATGGCCACAATTGGCCAAATGTTGGCCATCAAATATAAACTCATCAACAGCCTCCTCCTACACCTTGGATGGACAAATGACTGTGAGCCAGACAGCCACATAACTGGAGTGATGGACATTAACGTGAAATGGATGGAGGAGTAAAGAGTAGAGGAAGTGTGTTTGTGTGTGTGTTGGTGGGGGGGGGGGGCAGTAAGAGGTGTGTGTCCAGCCAATGTCCAGACAGACACTGGTCAATAAATCAATGAAGAGGTCACACAGGCAGGTGGTTAGAGAGTAGCCATTGAGAGCTGCTCTTCATCTGATCGGCTAGATTAGCACCAGAATGACTCCATGCTTTCTCTGTCTCTGTGTCTTCCTTTCTGTTCCCCCTACCTGTCACCTAACCACTAAACCAACTACAGTGTGTCCTTTACACAAAGCTCTCAGTGAAATCGAGGGAATGTTGGTACTACTGTAAAATGAATGCTCTAAAATACTCTACAGAGGTTTCAGATGTGTTTTACAGTTAGTTGGGTGTGAATGGAGATAGGATTCCCCAAGACACTTGAGTTGTTTTGAAGTAAATCGCTACAGCTAATGTTTTTGTTTGAGATATAATAGCGTTTTGATTCATCTTCACTTGGGAGAAAGCACAGCCAACCACCCGCATATTCTGCTTTAATCCATACTACTTAATCTGCTTATCCGCTTATCGTGTCTCCTGCATGTAAGTCTGTTTTTATCTTCTGCTCTCTCCCTCAGACTCCCGCACACACTGACACAAATGCACTTATGAAAACACTCACACACATACGTACATACATACACAAAGACACACACTGTGTGAAAAGCAGGCGCATATAATTACTTCAGTACAACGGTGCTACAAAATGCCAGACAGTGTTTGCATCAGCGTGTATGTGTTTAGAGTTTTGTAATTAGCAGAATACATTTAAATACATTTGGCTGAAACACTCCTGGGAGAGTTCCTCTTTGCTGTGTCTGCCTCAATCTCTCGCTCCCTTTATTCTCCCTGCTTGTATCTCACATGGCCTGCAGTACTCCTTTTCTTTCAGATTTACCAATCAAGCTCTTCCCTTCATGCATTGGTGTTTTGTTCTTTCCTTTATGTTCTACCTCACCAGAAACAGCAGGGTCAATGTGCCTATTGACCCTGCTGTGTAGTTTGCAAAATGGCAGACCACTATGACTGAAAATCAGCCACCATGTCTGGGCCTGCTCTCAGCCCACACCACAGGACAACTTAACTTCCCTAAGGACAACATAATAAAATATCTGCACTCTTCGCTGCTCTTTTTGTCTAAATTCTGAAGTCCATCTATGCTCTTCTATTTTGTTTTGAAAACCAATCAATTAACACACAGGCACAAATTCAAATACTCATGTCCAGGTAGCGGAGAGGAAGGCTCTGACGGTTGTTTGTGCTTATGCACCAAACGGCAGTTCGGAGTACCCGGCCTTCTTGGATTTGTTGGGTGGCATCCTGGAAAGGATACCACCTGGGGACTCTATAGTTCTGCTGGGGGACTTCAACGCTCATGTGGGCAACAATGGAGAAACCTAGAGGGGGGTGATTGGGAGGAACGGCCTCCCCGATCTGAACCTCAGCAGTGCTTTGTTATTGGACTCCTGTGCTAGACATGGACTGGCCACAACGAACACCATGTTCAGCATAGGGTGGATCATAAGTATACCTGGTACCAGAACACCTTAGGCCGCAGGTTGATGATCGACTTTGTGGTTGTATCGTCAGATCTAAGGCCATATGTCTTGGACACTCGGGTGAAGAGAGGGGCAGAGCTGTAAACTGATCACCACCTGGTGGTGAGCTGGATCAGATGGCAGGGGCGGCTGCCGGACAGACCTTGCAAACCCAAACGTGTAGCGAGGGCGAACTGGGAACATCTGGCGGAGGCCCCTGTCCGTGAGATCTTCAACTCCCACCTTCTCGCGAACCCCGGGAGAGGTTGGGTAAATGGTAAATGGACTTTTACTTATATTGCGCTTTTCAACCGTTGAAACGGTTCCCAAAGCGCTGTAACAGTAATCTAAGCTCTAACAGTAGTCTAATTCACCCATTCACACACACATTCACACACCAATGGGGACACAGCTGCCATGCTGGCCTCCACCGGGGGCAACTTAGGGTTCAGTGTGTCACCCAAGGACACTTCGACATGTGGACAGGAGGAGCCGGGATTGAACCACCAACCCTGGGGTTAATGGACAACCGCACTACCCTCTGTGCCACAGCTGCCCAAATGGGGACATGGAACAAGAGTGGGCCATGTTCAAAGCCTCCATTGCAGAGGTGGCTGCTCGGAGTTGTGGTCAGAAGGTCATCGGTGCCTGTCGAGGCGGTAACCTAAGAACCCACTGGTGGACACCGGCGGTGAAGGAAGCCGTCAAGCTGAAGAAGGAGGCCTTTCAGGCTTGGCTGGCCCAGAGGTCTCCTGGACAGGTACCGGGAGGCCAGAAGGGCTGCAGCTGCGACAGTCACCGAAGCAAAAACCCAGGCGTGGGAGGAGTTTGGGGAAGCTATGGAGAAGGACTTTCGGTTGGCCTCAAGGAAGTTCTGGCAAACTGTTAGACGACTCGGGAGGTGAAAGCAGGGCTTGGCCCAGGCTGTGCTGTTGCTGGCCCCAGATAAGCGGAAGAAAATGGATGGATCGATGGATGTCCAGGTAGCACATTCTATATCACTGGACACACTCATCTGGTAAAGACTTACACCCAACCTCCCCGTCAAGCCCCTCCCTGCTCATGAAACCAGTCTTAATTATTCAGCAGGCAGCCTGGTGTCTTTCATCTCTCTGTTAATTGCTGCAGTCGACTTCTCACTGGGACCACTGTGCCCAATGAAAGCCTCAGCTCGCACTGTATTGTACCACCGGAGGATGCATGCGGAGCAGTTGTGTGTGTGTGTGTCTTTGTGTGTGTCTTTGTGTGTGCGCACATGTGTGTTGAGGCGGGACTGAGATGTAGGGATGGAAAGGTTAAATTCAAAGTGTGAGTGATTAAAACATCACTGCTTACAGCTATAAGCAGGGAAACAGAGTAGTCAAACATGCATTCATATAGTCGAAGCTTTGGGGTTTTGTGGGTCAAAAGTGGTGAGAATCTGAAAGGCTGTGTCCAAAAAGACTCCATCATTCTTATCCTTCATCACTCCTTCATACACTTAACAGTGTACGCTATAGTGAGTAGTACACTGAGATTTCTGAGACACTGATAAACGTCAAATCATCATCATTTTTGCACAATCACTGAAAGTTGGAGCATCACATAACTGTAATTTACTAAATCAAACGCAATGCATTGCCCTATGGAAATTTTTGTGGGAATTTTTGAGGCCACTGTATAGTGAATACGTTTTACTCTTAAAATAGTGAAAAGTCAAAGAAAATGGTGAAAAGTAAAGGCCTAAAAGATCCAGTATCATTCAGGCTGTATTGTATATTATTTTATATGTGCACTAATACTTTTGTCAGTTTCTACTCAAGAGAGCAGCAACCTAAATACCCAGGAAGTAAGACAGAGGGTTTTAGGCAAGTCTGGGTTACTGACTGAGCAAAGCAGGCAGCTGCCCTATCGCCCCAGACCCCCAGGGGGCCACAAAAACCCTAGGTTAATTTTAACATTTGCTTAGAGAATATGAGCCAATATCAACTGAAATGAAAATGATCTTTGGCTGGGTCCTGCATTGTTACCTAATACTGTGGCCTTGAGATGTAGAGTAGGCCTGTGTTAAAAAAAAATGTTTTACATGGCACAAATAACAAAATACATTCTGTTTAATTCATTTACTTGACAATGGCAGGATACATAATGCACAGAGGGGGCAATTGTATGAACAATCTGTGGCAGGAAAATAAATAGGACAACAAACAACTATTGGACATTCATTTAGAATTCTTGACAACAAGCCACAGCTCACATCTGTCATATGTGAACAAAACATTCAACAAATAAGCAGAAGAGGGGGTAAAAAAGATTTTAGGAGAAGAAAAACATAGCTGGCATTGTAGTTAGCAGATAAATTGCAGTTAGAGAGACACTCAACTCCATAATCAGCAGACAGACACACTGGCGCGTGAGCACACAGGGCAGAAGTAGGAGTGATGGGGCGAAAAGTGATGGATAAAGAGGGAGAAATGTTGGGGAGCCTTGGCCACGAGAGCAGGGATGAATGGGTTATACCTTTGGTCTAAGATATACAGTTTGAAGGAAGACAGATACATGAAACATGACTGCTTTGGAGGACTGCCTGGGAGGGAGACATGCATACAAGAAAACATAGAAACAACTACGTGGTTGGTTTTCGAGAAGGACAGAAAGGCATCAAGAGAAAGCAGAGAAAAAAAGCAGTGAGGAAAAAATAAAGAAAGCCAGAGAGAAAGAAATATAGAAAGTTTCCACAGTGAAAGAGAGCCATGACAAGAATCTATCATGTTTTCCCAGACAGCCACTTTAGCCCTGAAACAATACATTCTGACTGGACCTTTACAGCATCACACACTTGCACGTGCGCACACACACACACACACACACACACACACACACACACACACACACACACACACACAGCTACTACAACATACATCAGTGGGCTGGAAACAGCACATGATAAATTCTGAACACAACAGATTTTGTCCAAAAGATTTAACATCTAATTCAGGTCTGACAGCTCCCTTCATCTCAAAGCCAGACTGGTTACAGTGATCTCCACTCCACGCACATGCGGCCTTGGACTTAGATAGTCACAGATACACGCACACTCACAGAAAAAAAGAGACTACACAAACCAAGCAGGTTCAGACCGCCTCACAGATCCACACAGCCAGACAGCACTTTTAAGTACAGAGGCTCTATGAAATGAGTAAGAAATTACATTCCAGGTGTAAACTAATATATTTGTGTTGTTGTGTATCTTGGCAAAGCAGCCAAAATTACTTGCTCACATTTCAGACTATTGGTTTCCCCATTTTCATCAACGGCTTAATTTCCTCCACTCTGTTGTTTTCTTTCTTAACTCCTTCAATCCTTACTTCTCCCTGGGGAGTCTTCAGGTCTCCTCTGCTGGGTAGACCATTTGGAAGAGATGCTACAAGTAATCAATGTAATGTGTGTGTGTATGTTTGTATTGATATCTGTTGTGCTTAAAAGTGTTTTCAGCGTTGTTGACAGGTCAATAATGAAACTTGCATGTGTAAAGATGGACAACAAGGAAAACATACACAAGACACACAGGTCCACAAAACAAGAGCATGCACACATACAGATATTCATGCACGAACACAGACACACACAGAGTGACAGTTAATGTAAAGCAGCTGTGAATGGAGGCAAGAGATGTGTGTTTACTGTAGTGGTTCAGAGTCCTTGGTGTGATGAGCCAAAAACTTGAACTTTGACCACTGATTCTGATAGAGAGACAGACTGAGAGCTGCAGCAGCAAGGATAAGGGGAGTGGGGATGCAACTGTCTCTGGGGTCCACACACACACACACACACACACACACAATCGGCCGTCACTGTGCTTTTTCAAACTAATGGATTGCAATGCCTTAGATTATGAGTTGGCTTGATGCCCTGTAGCTGGTTCAGCTACAGCTTCAGGAGGTATTACAGGGAGGACATTGGAGTCTCAGCTCCCTGGACTCCCAGCTCTGGGACTACAGCCCAACGGTGCAGAGGCCAGGGCAAGCAATGACAACGTCAACTCATCACTGGGTGGCACAGGAGAGAGAGAGTGTCAGCGTGTGTGTGGATGCATGCTAGCTGGAAAAAAATCTAGCACACACTAGAAAAAAATGTCATGATGTTTTTCATGTTAATATTTCTCCAAATAACGTATCAAAAGGTATCAGTAGTACCAGGTTCCACTTGGTTCCTATTATGTGAGACCCGACATGGAACCCAAGACGTGTAGAAGCCAAATTATATTCTGTCTGATTAAGTCACGGAGGGTCCCGTTATAACTACTACAGGTCTTGGGTGTGTATAGCGCCAAATCATAATCTCAGGACACTTTTAATATAGAGTAGGTCTAAAAGATCTAAGTGGTGAAATTGAGAGTGTGAACTGTGAAGTGCAAAAAAAACGTCATGTACCACTGCCACTGCTGCTTGTTAATTGGCGCCCCATCACGCTGTTGTCAGTGTTGGTGTTCTCTCACTATCAGGGTCTGTTTGAGTCAACCGTCTTTTGGATTGGGTCTGATTATCGTCAGGTCTATTGGAATCAGGTATGACTGTTCCTGGGTCCTTTTTGGATCAGGTCTCTTTTTTGAAAATGAATTTATGCATGTCAGGTTAGGGTAGGTTTTCCATGGGTCTGTTTCAATCAGGTCCAAAATCTTGGACCAGTGAAGACCTCTAGAGTCAGGAATCAGTACTAGTATACAAACATTTCAAACCATACCCAGCCGCAGTCAATGCAAGCATGCA
This sequence comes from Maccullochella peelii, assembly GCA_002120245.1. Lineage (NCBI taxonomy): Eukaryota > Metazoa > Chordata > Actinopteri > Centrarchiformes > Percichthyidae > Maccullochella > Maccullochella peelii. The sequence goes on along the minus strand of LKNJ01001258.1, from coordinate 70,257 downwards.
TGTACATGTAGACACACACACACACACACACACACACACACACACACACACACACACACACCTCCCCAGGTCTTGGGGGACCATGTCAGAACATATTAGTGACAGCACCCCACACTCAACTCAAGCAAGGTAACGCCAGACCAATTTGTTTCCCTAATAGCTGGTATATTATTCACTCAGTCACTCATTCACCCCCCCACCCCACCCCCACACACACACACAAACGCTAGGCTTATCATTATACAAGTATACCCTTGAGCAGGCTTCAAGTTCATCTGTTGGGCGTGCAGAGAGAGCCTGGTTGATATTAGGAGAGAGGTCACATTGTACTGTAAACACGCTTTGTCTGCTTATTCATTTATTTACTACGCTCTCCCATCACACCACTCAGCTTGTCAGCAGTAGGGGTCTGGAGGCGGGGTGGTCTGGGTGTGGGCAATGTTTGTGTGTCGGCAGTTTGGAAACACTTTGGGTGATGGATAACTCATAGACGACTTCATTTTGCAGGGAAAAATATTCATTATGAGAGTCAATTACTTTGTTTGAATACCAGTTCGAATTTCAGATATCTGGCTATCCTGCAAAAAAAAAATGCACCCACCCATGCACAAACCCACCATAGCGTGTCCCTGAGTTGGCTGTAGTAGCCCTGTCCTGGTATCGACCCCCTGCTGATTAATATTCATAAAGTCTATTTCAGCAGCTTCAGTTGCTGTAGTGCTGCGACGCTCCCGCCCTCTCGCTAAATCCATTCTCATTGATCACCATTGGCTTTCCCAAACACGCATCGATCCCATTCAAACTCACGCTCAAGGTCCCCTCAAAACACACTCGCCTCACAATTCACTTATAAATGAAGTGTCTC
>LKNJ01001258.1:22640-69333 GCA_002120245.1 Maccullochella peelii | reverse complement strand
CCCCCCCCCCCCCACCTCCTCCCCCCTCTGGCGTTTCATCAAAGAGATTATTTTTGATCTTTTTACCATTGTGCAATTACTGTTCTCACTGAAACCAATAAAAGGTGATGTCTGCGATCGAGTCCAGACGATATATGAGACGTGTCACCCTGATATTAGTTTTACCATCAGAAGTCGGAGATGAAGTTGTTTGGGATGGTAAGGATGAAGATCTTTTGTTTGCTTTATCTTATGTTATCATACTCACATTCATCTGTTTGAGTCTACATCTCAGAGCTCTGCTTAAAGTAACAGCATGCGCTCTAGTGAGCCGCATTACTGTGTTCTGCATTGTGGAGCTGTGCATGTCTTGTGTATGCACATGTGGGTGCATAAGTGAGACAGCATAGGCGTGTGTGTACCGGAGGTTATGACACTGAGCTGTCTCCAGGCAGAGGTAAACTGATTTAAAACAGTGCTTTAAAATGAACTGAAGACTGTAGAGAGATCCAGTCTAAGTACAGTAGCAGATGGGAGAAATGGAGAGAAATCTCTGTTTTCCTTCTTTTTTTTTTTTTATTTAAATTTTCATCTCTTCATTCCCCCTCTGTCTCTTTAGGGACCCTGTGGCCACCCGTCTGCATGGCTAATCATACCATTGTGTTAATTATTGCTTCACAGCTAGCCCCAAGCAAAGGGGGACACACAGACACACACTCTCTCTCACAGAGGCACACACATTCATACGCTCTCGCTGTATCCTCCTTGGCTGTCAACCAACCTCAGATTTATTTTGTCTGGGGGAGAAGGGATCCCATTGCTAAACTCTAACACACACTTATGTCTTACCCATGTGAGCAAGCTGCTTACACCTGAACACAGCCTTATGAAAACACACACACATGCACACATACACACGCATAGCCCCACGTACAGAACACTGACTGCATTATTTATTCCCCCAAATTAGGAACATCAGTTGTGTGCTCACACACAATAAACAGAGATGAATTCATCAGAAATCTCCCAAGTGCAGAAAATATGAAAAATTTAATCATTCCACAGAATAAAAATTCATAAGGAAATGTACAAAATCAATATTTTATGCTACTTACTGTACCTATTCTTTATTACAAACCTATTCAGGAACAGGCATTAAAAATTAAAGCTGGCAGAAAAGACAGGAGGGAGGAGAAACGACGGGTAGAGAGGGAGAGGGAGGAGGGTACTGCAAGGGACCTGAGAGTTCAAAAGCAATACTGTTTCATTCATGTTTAAAGGCACTTTTTTGTTTCTCTAAGAGCCACTGAAGCAGTTTTGAAACAGGCAGAAATGCTTTGATAGATTGAGCGTTCTGAGCAGCCAAGGCGCTGTCAACATAAATAGCGATAAAGAAGTCGAGGGAAATGTTTTTAACTGGAGTTTTCAAGGTTACGGCCTGTGGCGATGATGTGAAGGTACCACTTGCTGCACTACTGGTTATGCATGGACAGTTGCATGTCCACCCACAACACGTTAATGAAAACTGTTGAGTGTGCATATTCATGCAGCAGTATTTTATGTTTTGCAGAAAGCTTTGTTTCATGCTTTAGAACTTAAGGTGAATTGTGCAGGCACGCTCAGACCAATATAGGGCATGTGCTGTATGTGTTATTGCCAGCTAATCTATTGTGCACTTTACTGCTTCATATCATTTATATTTGCCCTCTTTAACAGCACACACACATGCTCTGGCCTTTAACCTACCTTTACTCTTTCACTGCATTCAACTCCTGCTTTTAACCAATTCACATTTATGTCACTATAATAATAAATTATTAAATTCTCTCTCCATTATCTTCATTATCCATACTCAATTAAACATCTTGGCTAAAAGACTTGAAGTTGAATTACAGTGTAAGGAGTAAAGGAGCAGATAACCCAAAACCCCTGAGCAATGGAAGAACGTAAAACAGCCTGATGAGTGATTGTAACCCTTCTTCCAACATCCATATGGGTTTTGTCTGGACAAAGCCAAGCCTTCTGCCCGCAGTATCTGTGGCCAACTGCTAAACATAAGTGGTGGATCTGCAGTAGTATAGGTAGCCATGTTGTTGGACTCATTATTTCTGATGATTGCTGTGTATGGTCATATGAGAATACAGCCAGGGACTGGCTTAAAGGATCAGCTTTACCATATGGTGTTCCCTTATGATGTTTCCATATTCTAAGATGATAATGCCCTCGAACACATGGCAAAACAAATTCAAGGATGGTTTCATGAACTGAAATATGAAGTCATACCCTTACTGATAACCAAATCTACACATAATCTAGCTATTCTAAAAAGTTGAGGAGCAGAGAGTGTGAGGGAGATTCCCACCTCCTTCATCCTCAAACATCTGGAGGTGTTCTGAAAGCAAAGGGATTCCCTACCCATTATTTTGTCTGCTCTCTGTATGAAACATCTATTAAATTTTGTATATCTATGCTATATTTTTAACCATGCTAGCCAACCATGTCCCTCTGCCTTTCAGTTCATCCTTTGGTCGGAGTGAAACACTGACAAATATTGGGTAAATTGAAATTTGGTACATTAATAATCTTTTCTAGCACCAACAGCAGGTCACCGTTTTCACTTGTCCAATACCTGAGTTCATGACAGGCTATCTCTAAAACCAATTATCAAACTCCCATCAGCTATACTTAACACTAGCTATGAAAATGCATGTTTTGATTCTAGCTGGGGACCTTTGTTGCATGTCTTACCCCTCGCTCCCTTCCTCATGTGTCCTCTCTATCTCTACATTGTCTCGTATAGGGAAAAAAAAGCCAAAAAAGAAAAATCTACAACAAAACACTCTAAAAAGGCAAAATGCATCTCCATAATACAGCTGAATACAAACATTAAGAACACCGCTCTTAGAAGCTATGTGCATCTATTTTGTAGATATATTAATGCTCCCAAAACAACTCATTGCTTATAAATTTGTATCAGCAGAATAATTAGTTAATCAGGAAATAATTGTGTGGTTTGGACCCATAAATGAAGAATAAGAACATGGATCCCTTCCCTGCATAATCTTGGTACTTGCCATTCTGATATCATCTTGCCTCTTTAATTTGATATTGCACCTGTTGAGGCAGGTGAGGACATAATCCAGACAGGAGCCATACAAAAGTGTCAACCAAATACACTTAAAGTAGAAATGAGGGTATAAAAGGTCAATTCTATTTTTCGTGACTAAGCCTGAATGATTTATTGATTGTGACTAAGCTTGGTTTGATTGTTTATTTGATTGTGACTACTCTTACAAGACACAGTAAGGTCCTAACACATTAGGAGGCCGGGGTCTTTCTGTGTAGAGTTTGATTGTTTTCCCCAGATATGATCTTTTCCCAGAATGCATCAATGACGAGTGCAAGCACAACATAAAATCCCCCACAATACTTGTTATACCTTTTTTTTTTTTACTGATTTGACTGAGAGCCTAGCTTTGTAGCAGATAACTTTAGAAACCCCTGTACAAGCATAAACCAGTGTGCAATTGTTTTTGTGGTTGTTTGGTGCCCAGTGCTGGTGTTTTGTTGTGGTACATTCAGTGTTTTACATGAATGTTCACGGTGGGTTACATGGGCAGCAACAACACACACACACACACACACACACACACACACACACACACACAAACATACACACACACACACAGAGATAGAAAGACACTTGGAAAAAAGAAAAAAAAGAAAAACAGAGACAGTGAGGCAGAGATGAATCCTGTCTCTCAGCAGACTCTAATGGAAGAAAGATGTTGTGTTCCACAGAGACCGTCTCCAGACTGTTAACTCATAGCCGTGACTCTATCCAACTCGGTGTTTCTGTGTAATCTCTCCCAGTGGATAACGATCAGTCTGGATTCATGATAGATATCAATTATCCATTAATGATGGTTCACCAGAAAAAAAGACAGAAGTTATTTGATGGTCAGCTTCTCTGTTTCTGTGACTTGTTGACAGACATGTGTACTTCAACACTTGGCTTAAGGAAAATCTGAGAAGGAAATTTGTCCCTTTCCACTTTCATCTAAATATTCCTTCTAGTCCTCCAGTCCCTCATGGCAAAGACACAAATATTCAGAGCTGTGCCCCTCCTCTTGTCCCTGTGGTAGCCTCATATCTTCCTCCTCTCCTCCTTTCTCTCCTCCCCTCCTTTGTCTCCCTCTCTCCCAGTGGAAGTGTAGTGCAGGGCCCAGGGCCCCTGCCTCTAATTGCTGGTGAATAGAGTGTTTTCATGGGGTGTTAGGCAGGGCCCTCCCCTGGATTAGCATGCTTACATACACATGCACACACACACACAACACGTACTCAGATACACAAATGGATTAGTGTGTTCACTCATGGGGAGAGAAGGTTGATTTGAGCCGACAGCAGCAGCCCTTTGGAGAAAGCCCGGGCAGGCCTGGTGGATTTTCAAGCACACACACACGTGTGCACATGCACAAAAATTGACAGAGAGAGAGAATAAGAGAGAAGACACATCAAAGTCGCACTCACTCATGTGAACACACGCACACACACACACATACGCATATACGCACAATCTCTGCTCCCAAGTGGAGGCCTTGTGCTGTAGAAAACATATGGGGTGAATCATGTGTTAACAGGGAGTACTGATTAACACATCTGGAGGGAGCCAGTGGGGGGTGAGGGGCAAGGGAGGGTTGGGGGGTGAAATAGGGGGAAGGCAGATGAAATCCGAAGGAGTGGGTGAGGCAGAAGAGGACGGAAGTAAGAGTAATTCTCATTCATTGAGCCTGATCAGCTCTAATAGAAAAGAAAGACCAAACAAGAACAACAAACCTGGAGACTATAAACCCACTGTGAGGAATGAGGGACTCTCATCTCCGCACATCTCCCCCAGGCCCCATCCTATGTGTCATGTCAGAGGCAGTCAGCTGTGCCATAGCACCATGCTCACCATATGCCCATCAGTCAGACTGTCTGCCCCAAAACACAAAGAACACATGGACAAAACACTTTAAACACACAGTTATTTCCACATGGTGTGCAGCAGTGAATTAACCGAGTTTGATGGATTTTGTGCATTCACCATCTGACGTGGGCCTGAATCGAACCAAACATAAGTTTGTAACTAACAAGTTAAATGACAAAAATGTATGACGCAAATTTACTATCTGCCAAGGTATCGGTTTATTGGACACATACTCTTGTTTGCACACATTTGAATGCAGTGGCATTTTTTGCCAAACACATACCTGTTTTTATTTTATTATCTACTGTATATTTCAGAAATATGGGCTGGATAATTTCCCGAAAAGGTCATGATGTTTTCTTTTTTAAGCTCATGTACAGCTAATAAAACTAATTATGTAAGGAATTCGATCAGCCTTAACTGAATTAATCGGATCCTCTCAGCTTCTGTTAAAAAGGGAAGGTACAATATTTAATTCTCGCCCTTGACCTCACTCTATCTATGCTGTGGGACAGATTGAGTTGATTGAGCATTGTCACCCTCTCTAGGGCTGGGTCAGGTGGTTATGTGCTGCTCCATGCTGATTTCTATCTACTCATTTTCCACAGCCTAAATTTCTTGGAAAGCACTGCCTTTACACAGAGAAAACTCCATGAACCAATGACCCATATGGAACCCTGTTGTCTTTCTGTGTGACTGCAAGAGGGCAATCATCTTATACCATCTTTTACCTCAGCAAGTATCTGTATCCATCTGTGGTTTCACTGCCATCACAACACCATAACTGTGCTTAAACCACTGTGACGCAACATAAACAGAGACATATCTGCGGTCATGGTCACTTTAGAGCAGAATCAAGCAATCACACTGGCACTAAGCCAAGAGCCCACATAGAAATTTAGCCCTGCCAACTTACACAAAAACACATGCCCGATATGTTTTCTAGCACCTGTTCAGGGCAATATGTTTGAATTGTTGTGGCTGCTACTATTGTTGTTTTACACATACCTAATTGAAGTTACAGAAGGCAGGGTTAGGTGAAAAGGTTTGCAGAAACAGCTGTCACTGTGTGCAAAAAAAAAAACTACAGACCATTTCATCTTAACCAAGAGAGACAGAGAGAGAGAGAGTAGTTATGAGATATATTATGTAGATTTAATTACAACTCTATAACAGCTGTAATCCACCTGCATTTGTACAGGTTTTGTATAAATATTGTATATGTGTGCAGGCTTAGTCTGCCTGTAATTCTTTTATATGCACTCAAATTCTCACACAAACACAAGTGAGCAAGTGAGAGAGAGTTATTTCTGATCATGGCGTGAGGGCTGCCAGCATCTCCACTACATCTAAACGAACTGAAATAAGAAAAAAGAGAGTTAAAAGTAAACTGACTCCTACATAAACATTGATTTACAATTGTGTTCCATTAAATCCGTCAACAAGTACTTCATGTATGATCTTCATGACATGGCTCAAAATGAGCTTTAGGAAGAAACCACCGTGTTGGCAGATAAAAGGCAATCTCAAGAAAGCAGTAATATAATAACACACCATTGCTTGAAAGCAATGAAGTGGCATAAATGTAATGTGGGTTGCACAAAAATATTCTTGCAATATACTGGTATACGGTATTTGCTTACTGTGGTATTTGTTGAGAAGGTTGAAAAGACTGTTGACATGTTAATTAATTATTTGTAGATACAAAGCACCTACTTAACCCTGTGCAATTAAGTGCAGCGACTTTCGCCCGCATGTCTTTGCTGTGCAATGCTGATGATGCAGGTTGACAGGTCACCAAAACGGTCCAATTAATGAGTTACCCATTTGTCAGTAAGACTTCTTCGTTTACAGCTCTTGGTTCTTTTGTAATAAGCCAGTGTGCACACTAAAAAGACTAGACATAAAAATAAATAATTTTCTCTTTTAGTCTAGACCAAAGGAACCAAACTACAGGTGTAACTACAGGCAAGTCAGCCTGACTAAATCTTCCCGGTACCCTTCCACTCAAGAGTACGGAGTACTCGATTGTAGGTAACTACTTCCAGTTTCACTGTAGAGTTGTTCCATTTGTATCTTGGCATAGATTATGTGCATAAAATGATTTTCATAGTGGCAACTAACCAAAACAAATGTAGATTATTTTCAGCTGATTTCACCCGAGATCTTGGACATACAGTATAATGTGAGTTTAATGTATTGCAACAAAAAGTATTCCTTCCCTATGTTACCTGCTTCTACAGTATGACAAATATTCACCCTCCCATCTGCTGCAGCACTGATTTAGACGCAGCCATCATCCCTCCCTCCCACAAAACCAGGCCAGTCAATACCTCTACATTATTTAAATTCCTCCCCACTTAATTAGATATTTAATTGACTACCTGTAGACAGATGACTGACCTGCCTGCTGGCATAAATTCATGCAAATGACATCCCACATAATCTCCCCTGAGGTAGATTTAATGGTACAGTCTGGTGAGGACAGGGTTCAACAAGAGGCTGCAGGGGTCAAGCCTAGTCACTGATCACTGGTCTGTGATCTGTCCAGAGAATTAGCTCTAAAAACTACTACTACTACTCTACTTATCTTCAAGAAGGGACGTACGCTTCACAGCAGTTGCCCTTTTATTAGGTACAACTAGCTAAAACTAATCTAGTCTTGTAATAAATCCTACTTTCATGAAGGTTGTAATGTTGAACGAACCCACCTAACATTACTCCTGTCCTCCGGTCCAATGTACGAACTGCACCTGGAGTACTCAAAGTGCATCAAAAACCTCTTAACTTTATTCAGCAGGTGATGCTGAACCTGGGTTACACCCAAAATTCATAATCTAAATCCTCAGCTTTCAAGTGTAGGGCTGGCCTGATAAAATTGATGAGGATGGAAATGGTACATCAAATGTTTTGTATGTATATGTCAACAACAAACAATCAGTGTTTTATTGCTGTTGTGTTATGTAACTTAAATATTTGACTTATGAATGATGATGAACTGGAAAATGTAATCATTGTAACTTAAAATGCTCAGTTGAATGGTGGGCAAAACGTTTATTTTACTGCAGACTTTAAGTACAAATAAGTTGGCTTTTAGTGTATTGAACTTGAATGGTTACTTCCAATCAAAGTCAACTGTACTCAAACCAATTGGTTTCTCCGTTATTAATTACATACATTTTTTAAGGCAATCGGTTGCCTTAATTTTTTTTGGTCAATTTGTCCGGTTTAACAGTGTAATAAACTGGCAACTGTGTGTAAGTTAAAGCCCAAAAAGGGGGGAAAAAAATGATGAGCTACGATTACTTGGTTTTTGCCTGTAAACATTTTTAAAGCTCAAAATTAGCCTTTATGTATGTGCATTAGTCTGTGTATTTTTATAGAATAGGAGCAGCAAGCAAGCAGGAAAGAGAAAGCCACTGGTTGATTCTACGCCTCAAATCTCGTGACTCCCAGTTCTGCTCCCCAGGAAGAAAGCAATAAGGCACCAGAAATCCCATCGCAGGTGTCTGGGCCCACTGTATGCTAATGGGAAGGATCAGACGCTCTTCTCACATAATGGGGTTTGACAAAGTGAAAATTAACACAACCCCACTCCTGCTGTTACTGTTAGAGGGGGTGGTTGATATGGCTTTGTCTCAGACTAGGCTACACACACACACAAACACATAGACACACACACACACCTTCCGACAGATTCCATGCCAGCCGTCGTTCTAATTCTCACCCAGACATTTACGTTGTACGCCCCCCCCTCCCTCCTCATCTCTTCCTCTCACTCCCCCTCCTCCTGCACCGTTTCCCCTATCTAGGTGTTTGTGTCCTCGGCATAAACATCCCTCCATCCCTCCTCCTTCCCTCTTTTCTCTTCTTCTCCAGCGACTCTGTTTGCTTCAATGGACTTTCATGACAACTCATTCCGTAAGGGTCCTTTTTTTTCTCTCCCTCTCTTTCTCCTTCACTCTCCCCAGGTGAAATATTGATGGATTTTTTATGAATAGCTATGAAAAATTCATTCAAATTCCAAAATGAAAAAGCGTAAACATTCCGCATCTGCCTATGCCTCCCGCATTCATTATCCTTCACAACATCCTCACTCCCTCCATCTCGCTCTCCTTTTCCCACTCTTACCCCCCTCCCTCCTCCTCTTCCACCACCCCTCCTCGCCCCCTGTCTACCTGAAAAAGACATGCCGCTCTGTCTCTTTTTCCGCCACTTGGCCTAATTGCTTAATTTGACCTGCTCTCTCATCAATTAAAAGTCTGTCAGTGGTAGACAGATGGAGGATGGATCAGAGGGCCAGTCGATGGACAGATCAATGACAGAACAGCTCAATAAGTAAATGGAGATGGCCAGTGATGGAAAAAGGAAATGAGGGAGGGGAATAAGTAGAAGAAGGAGAAGAGAACAAATTGAACAGGCTGTCATGACAAAAAAGGTGCAGCGCCAACGTGCCTCACTCGGATGCTCTGACTCTCTTCTCTCACCATATTTCTCTGATGCTCTGACTCCCCCTTTCCCCTTTCTTGACTTCTTTACATCTTTGACTTGCTCCAACAATCCCAACATCCCCAAATGCCCTTTTTCTCTCTTTTTCTGTAATATGAACGCAAAGCTGAATCAACGACACAGAGCATCTGTACAAATCAAGTAACATATTAAGAGGCAAAAAAATAAATGTGGGGCACAGAAATCTCAAACAGGAATAAAGCTATTATAAGTTTAAATAACAACAACCACATCAAAGGAAATGAAAATCATATGAGCGGAGAACAGACAGAAATGAGATGAGAAGGAGAAGGGAAGGGTTGAGAGCTTGAAGATTTACCTCACGTTTGACTCGATACACTCTTATCTCACACAGAAAATGCGACTCCATAAAAAGGCAGATTTCAATCAATGAGCTGCAGTAAATCTGCTCGTATCCGACTCATTCGCTCACCCACATACAGGTATACATTCACGTGCATGTATTACATGTATGGAAATGCATCGCACACGAACACAAAACTATAGTATAAATGAAAAATTCTTAACTTGTAGTGCTCAAAAAGATGCAATCGCACTTTTGCTTGATGACTCACTCGCAAGCAAACCGCAAGTCATGTTTTTTTTTTTGTAAAAAACTACAACTTCACTGAAACATGGTCTCACGTGAATATACACAGATAACGGCGTGAGTGCGCACACACATAACTATACACGCACACAACCACAATTATTTTGTTATTTTCCCCTTCAACACCTTGTTTTAATTAGCTTTCTCATGAGACTGCGACTCAGACCAATTAGGGAAGATTATCAAAGAAGGTCTGGAGTAGGGTGCATGCCCACTATGACTCCTGTCCCCAAGGATAGGCCAGGATGAAAGAGACCTCAGCACTGCCTACACACACAAGCACTCTCTAAAGCAAAAATATGAACCCCATGTAGCACCTTGCAAGATAGAGTCTTATTGTACCTTATAATACATAAAGAAGCAGGCCACAACACAGCAGCATGTATATAAAGCACATACGTGGTCAATCATTCTGTATTGACTAGTCGCAGATGGATCACTGAGGAGATACAGAATTGGGTCCTTCCACTCTGTCCCTCAAGGGGAACTAAAACCACTCCATCGGTGCAATCACTAATGGAGACACTTTGGAACATTGAGAGAGATTACCGACTCAGAATTAGGCTATAAAAACACACATTAGGTGTTTAGGATGAACACAGGAGAGAACGAAATTATATCAGCGACGCCAACACTTGCGTTCTCCTGCTCTTATCTTATGACAAATCAATGAAAGCTCTTTTGGAGTTATGTTCTGTTGAGAGATCCTGATGTATGATCAAGGGGGTTACCCCTAAGGAAAGTGTACCTGTATAATTACTAAGGTGTCATCATTTATCTCTCTCGCCCTCTGCCTTTGTTTCTACTCTAAAACAAGAGAAATATCATCTTCACTGCAGCCTTAATAGCGTGTTTATATTTATCTCACTGTGATATGCCAGTACAATACACTGTGTGTGTGTTGCCACAAGCTAATCCATAACCTGATAGTAAGTTAATAGCACTCAGTGGTATTATGTGTAACAGTGATTAGATTGGCAGAGGCTGATGGCGTATATTGGTTTGGTCCCTGAGGGCCAGCTAGAAGAGTTAGAGATCAGAGGTCAATCGCCAAGGGATCAATGTCACTCAAAAGAGCTGTGTTACATTCAAATGCACACTATATGACTTACATTGAGTTGATCTAATGTATATGAGAACGTGTATCGGTTGATGCTTTAAGAAGCCCAAAAGAGAGTCTTTGCCTCCTTACTTCCTTCCACTCCCAGCTACAGGGCACCATCCTGGGAAGCAGAATGTGCAGGATGCAGTACGCTGAGAGAGTGGAGGTGTGGAGTAGAGATACATCTAAAGGGAAAGTGACTTCCCTGGGACATCATTAAGCTAATCTGGCCACCGATACTAACAGAGTTTAGAAGAAGAGGTGAGGAGAAAGCTCAGAAATGAGATGAACACTTATTAGATCAGACCAAGCAATTGTCTTTCGCCGCTCATAGCAGAATTCATACTCAAACACACACACACACGCAGTTAAACAAGCTCAGACAAAGAAAGACACACAGCATGGGTTTTGACAAAAAGAATCACATGCACGATATACAAATACATGATTGCATACTGTATGCAACACAAAAATAAACATATTTAAGCAATGTATGATTACATGAAAACAACGTGGAAAGCGAGACAGACTTAAAGAAGATAAATAAAAACTATGTGCAAAAGATAACAAGTGATATCGTCTTGAGAGGCCAAAAATTAACTAATTAATTAACCAAATGGTGGCAGTTAAATTGTCACAGATTGCCCTAAAACAAATCTGCTCACCAAATAGTAGCATTATAGGACTAGGGCTGAAACCAACGATTATTTTCATTATACCAGTAATTATTTTCTCGATTAATCCTTTTGTCCGTAAAATGTATTCAAATTGTTTCTTTCATCCAACCATCCAACAGTCCAAAACCCCAAAAAATGTCAGTTTACTATCATATAAAGAATGGAAAAGCAGCAATTGCTCAAATTTGGGAAACTGGAATCTGTGATTTGTTGGTGGAAAATGACTAAAAGAGTTCATCGATTGGACAAAAAATGTATTGTCTGTTGATTGACTTATCAATTACTTGGTTAATTGTTTCAGCTCTAAACAGGACTGACGTGATGGGGAGAAACCAATAACACAGCCCAATGACTTACTCGGCCCTTGTTTGTGGCAGCCCCAATATGCATCAGGCCTGGTCTCTGACAGTCTGGGGACAAAAACAGGTTTTTGCCCGCTAACCTGGGAGTCAGCTCCTGCTCACCAGTGAAGAGGAGAGCTAGACAGGATGCTGTTATCACCCACAATATATCCCACACACCAGTGCCTAAGGTTAGTAGAGGGAAAAAGCACGAGATAACAACAGTTTCTGCTCGTCTTACACTAGGACCTCACCCACTGGTAAGGCACCAACAGGTGGTAGTTCCACTCTGACTATGAGGGCTGTGGAGAAGAGCACAACAAGAGTGTGAGAGGTAAAGATGTTTGATTCTGAAATATTTTCACACTCATAACATTTTTAGAGAGAGGGTGTGAGGGAGAGGTACCACTGCCAGTTTGGCAAAGCTAGAGCTAATAAGAGGTAGTCATATCCTGTGTCAGTCTTTCCCAGATGGAGTCACTTTTGCCAGGATGGGAGTCAGAGAATAAGCAGGGGATTTCTCCATGTTACTTGAATAGGCCTGTCCACACTCCACCTCAAGTCAAGGGAGGGGAGGGAGCACTTGCACACTGCTACCATCAAACTCCTCTCCAAATAGCAGATTGAACATGGGGGGCCAAAATCATCAGGGGCCTATAATACGGTGGCCAATAAATGTTAATTACCCATTGGAGGCACCACCTCCATTTCCAACTAATTGTCCCCAACATGCCCACATGCTACTAAAAGAAATTCTGAAGGAAATAGGAGAAAGCAGCACTTATGAGTTCTTTATGATGTTGTGCCCCCTGCTCCCCGGCTGGACCTATATTGAGCCACCACTTACTGACAAACTAAGCTGCAAGTCAGGTTGTCATCACTGGCAACTCTGTTCTCCGGACTCAGATGCCCAAGAGGCTGGCTGAAACGAAGGCCTGATATCACACAGAGACTTTCTGGGTACTCCTGGGTACCCTCCCTTTACTGGGATGGACCAAAGATAGAGCCACCCAGACCAGACTAAGCGGTTTTTCTGTTCTAGCCAGACATCCAGAGAAGATGACAATCTTTGCTCCTCTGCAACACAGAATTGTTGTCATCCTGGATTAGGATAAGTATGAGCGCAGGGTCTGCTGCTACACTCCACCTTTGTATCATTACAGTGAAGTGAGGAGATCTGAGGAGATTGCTGGCTGGTAAAAGGCCCACTCCTGCTTACAAGCACTCTCCGACTGGTCCTGGATTCTGGTAGAGGCGCATTTAATACCAAAAGCAAGTGTGGGTCAATTGTGACAACCACGCCAGGGCAAGAAGAACACAAACTTGCACCATCTTCTGTCAAAGCAATCTGTGGCTATGAGCAATCTAAGCCTGCTGTTGCTTAAGAATGGTGAATGACATGTAGTGGTGGCACTGCCCTTTTTTTGAAGAAGAAGCCCACATACATGAAGTGGGCTCATCCTGATTGGCTGGACGTACATGCAAGTTTTTGTTGGGGAGACGCACGAAAAGGAGTAAAGATGAGTTGTAGAGTGCCGTTAGAGGACAAAGTCTGTGTGAAATACAAGAGTGTACTCAAAGACTACAAGAGCAAAGAGGAATGAAGGAGGGAGAACAGGGTAGACGGAGAGGAACAGAGGGTCGACGGAGAAAGGGAGAGAGTGCCACGTCATTCTTAATCTAGTTTGTCTGTCGTAATCGTGTCAATGTCACTCTCAATCAGGCAGCCACAACTAGGGCTATACAACTTCAGTTTGATTGGCCCAAACCTTGTCTTTAAAATGACCTCTACGGGGAAGGTGTGTGTGTAGATAGAGAAAGAGAAAAAAAAATTGGGGGGGGGGGGGTGAAGGGGAGGAGAGTCTTCCAGAGACAATATGAGAAAGACAGAGAGAGGGAGCACAAATTAACTTTAAACCTGTTACTCCCCCACCTGTCTGTCAATTTCACTTAGGTCTCTTTCTTTTTTCTGATTTTTCAGTGTGACAGTATCGATTGCCCTCTCTTATTACACAAGAGGATACAGAGATGTCTGTGTGAGTGGGTGGTGTACAGCTGCTTGTGTAAACTTCAGTCATATTTCTGCCTGCTGGCATTAAGAACATTTAAGATGTGCTAGTGTTCATGGGTTTGAAACAAATCATTTAATTTCAAATGTCTGACTATTGTTGAGTTTGACCAGTGTCAGTGCATTTGCATGGGGGAGCACATGGATGTAGGTGAACCAGCAGATGTTCACGTTTGCATGCATATATGTGTGCGTGTTGTTACATTTGGGATTAAGTTAGCATGTGAAAGTATATAGTTACATTCAAAGGAACACTGTGGTTATACATAAACAGGGTGGATTTCTGATAAATCTGCAAGTGTCAGCAGATCCACTTCCCTAAAAATGTGTAAACGCAGCCAAACATCTGTGATCACCAATAACATAGCATGACATTAAAAATAAAAATATAATGTGTTACAATTCTTTAAAAATATAATTACGTAATACATCTACTAACCACTGCAGGGCATTTGATTTTGTAGGAGATTATTCTTTCTGATGCTCTCTCTATAACCAATTTTCCAGCCATGATTTGAGAGATTAGTCTTTCACCACAGAATATTTACTGAGACCCACTAATCTCACTGTGGCGTCAAGTTTGTTTTATTGTAGTTGCCTCTGTGTTTGAGCATGCTACATTAAGCCACAGGGTAATTAGCAAGAAAATGTTTGTACACTGTTGGTATTTGCTTTTGTCTCCTCTCTGCGCACGTTTTTTCACTACCACTTTAGAGTCCAACAACCTCAGTGCTGGTTTTGATTATGTAAATTCTACTGGACTCAAATCAGTATTTCTCTCTTAAATTGATTCAGTCCGCTTTTGGTCCATGGCAGTGCATGGAGGTATATTAAATTTACATTTTAAAAGTATTTGTGAAAATTAAATGGCAAGTTTATGTTTTTTTATTGTTTACAACCACTGTGGGGAAACTGGGTGGTAATTTGAGCTTCAGTGTGAGTGGAAAGTTTCAGGATTAGTGGATCTCTACCCTATCATCGGACTTACCCTTCAAGAATCTATGAACGCATGCTGTAATTGATACATTCAAAATAAATCCCAGATACGGGTTTTAAATTGTTAGTTTGATATCCAGACCCATTTCATGCTACTGGCGTGTGTGGTTTGGGTCTGGTGCCTCATGCTGCCATGAAAGCAGAAGGGCTCCACTACAATAGCAAGGGTCATTGTTCAAGGTTAAAGGTTTGTGAGTGTATGTAATTCATAAATAAAAGAAAATCATCAATGGCTCTTGATACATTGTACTTGAAGATGATCCTTAATAGAAGAGAGAACTATTGTTAAAGACAGGCTTTTATTTCTAATTTCTCCTGTTTTATAGGTATATTTGATCATATTTTAGTAAAAAAAAACAAAAAAACTTTGATCTGTTCCTCTTAATTTGCTGTTGCTGCGCTTAATGCTGCTGTTAATTTTTTGCTCATCCTGCACAAACTGCAGCTCTCCATTTTAATAAGATATATTGTACAGTTCTTTCTTATTTTATATTTTTTTATTTTTCTCTATGCTTATTTATGCACCAATATACCAAAGCAAATTCCTTGTATGTGAAAACATACTTAGCAATAGATCTGATCTCAACACTTCCTCTAACTGTTTCACATGCCTTCTTCCATTAGTTCAGGGGGCATAATACCTTCCCTTTCCTGAAAGACTTTTATTGTGTAACATCTGAGGAAATACTGTAGTTAAGTTCCATTACAGTCGCATAACAGAGAAAAGTAAATGGTTGAAATTAATCAGTGACTGACAACAGTATCGGTCTCATGACCATACTAGCTGAATTATAGCTGTAAAAATGTAGGTTGTCAGGTTCATCATGTTGATGAATTTCTCCCACTTCATCTGTCCTGCCAATGCAGTAACTGGACGTTCTGAAGGTTTGTCAGCTACCTGTTTTACCAACATACAGACTAAGTGCCACCAGCTGTTGTCGTGTGCTTCAAGTGTGCGATGCTGGAAGGTGTAATTATTGGTAATAATGTTCAAGCTGTACATGTTTTACTCAGAATAACCTAGTAACAGAATGGCTTCCATTCAACATTGCAACCCAGGGAAACTGTTGCTTCTGCAGCAAAGCAGCCAGTAGTATTTTATTTCAAATGAGCAATAGCTGACAAAAGGGTAGATGTGTTAACCAATGTAAAACAGTGTTTTTCTGATTGAAGTGGGAATGATGCACAATGGTGCTCGTCACTGCTAACTTTCACTGCTGGCATGCGGAGACCTCCGATACACACCAGCTGCTTCTTCTCAACGAACAGGAGCATCACCAGGAGGGAATAGCACACAGAGGTTCATGCCACAAAAAGCAGAAGGTACAGTGGCCACACAAGACAGCTACTCCATCACTTGGCAACACAAAATAACAAAGTTGTTGCCAGTGCCAGTGCACAGTGCGATGGCATCTCAGCTGATTACAGTGGTCTCCCAAAAATTCCTTGATAAGATTATGCTATGAATTTAAGCCTACTAAAATATTATGTATAGTGCATGTTAAAATCATAAATATACACTTAAGATCATATTTTGGAAGTCCAATCATAGTGCTACAGTGGAGTGTGGTGGGGAAGTGCAGTGCTCTGGATTGATCAAACCATAACACAGGGCTGAGTTGGCCAATGGCAGAGCAGAACACAGTAGAAAGACAAAGATACAGGCTTAAAGCTGGTGAGGAGCAGTAAGGCAAAAACTTTTTTTTTCAGGCACTGGATCAATTTGGCGACTAACTACCCAGGCAACTGGTCCAAAATGAACCTCCAACTGGCCTTCGGCCATTGAGCAATCCTTATTGTTGAATTCCACAACAGTGCTGTCTGTTGTGGCCTACTGCTGCATAACATATGGTCCTAGGCTCTTCATCTCTCCAGGGATGAAACACTCACACAAACACATGCACAGACTTATTCACATACACACACACACACACACACACACACACACACACACACACACACATAAGTATCAATGCAAAGGGAAACAGAGAGAGAACAAGAGAGAGGAGGAACTGCATACAGACACACCAAAATAGCAACTAAACACACGCACACGCATGTGCCGGTCTTCAGAAGAAACAACAAAAACCAAAACAAGCCACCCCGAGTGACAGGCTGGATGAATAAAACATGCTTTCCAGGCGACCCCGCTCTGGCGAGCCCCACTCCTCAGAAATATTGTACACTAGGAAATATTCCCAGGAGGCAGCAGAAACAGGGCCCATGTGAATGATGACCAGCTCCAGTAGACTTGAACTTTGTTTCATAAGTGAAGCTGTCTGGCAGAGGTTTGTCTTGGACATGTTATTCTTTTTCATTCTCCTCCAGTGAAGAATCCCCCTGAATTAAGTTATATTTCGACCTCATGCAGGGTATCTATCTAATGAAGTGAATATTTAGATATTCGTTTTGTATGCGTGATAATACTCATGGAAAACATTGTAAAAACTCACAAATGTGAGGCCAGTGAGGCAAACCTTAAAATATGAATGGCACAAACACATGAACAACAGACAAAAAATACAATCACAAAAACACTAGCACGCACACACACACACACACACACACACACACACTCACACATAGTGCTTTCCACACTCAATTCCACTCTGCTCTAAATCAAGGCTCAGCCAGGCTAATGCATGGATCCATACTGCTCTGGGTGAATTAACGTTAGTAATAAGATATCATGGCTCTGATTGATCCTCTATTTCCATGTCTACACCATAAAATGACTCAAGCCCAGCCACAGCATACCATCATTCTAATGTTGCATTGATTTCACTCTGGACTGCTGTGGATTTAAGTTGGGCTACAGAAGAGGGTATGATAGGATGGAAGTGGGCATGGGACTGGAGCCACTGATACATGACTGTAAAACAATTTAAGTAAATAATCCAAGAGTTGGAGCTATGCTATGATGCTATAGCTATGGTAGGGTGGTGTAAATTTCCATCAAAGATTAATGAATAATACATTTATTTTTGTCGTTTTAATTGTTATTATTTCGAGATGTCCCGAGCTGATCATAAGGATTGGTGTGCCACTGTGTTTTTTGTGTATGAATTCAATTAAATTCTCCACAAATTTACAAAAATTGGATCCATACAGCCATAATTAAAACGTACTAACCAACATACTAACCAGGAAAGCCTAAATGGAAGAAATGACAAATGGACAAACTACATCCTTCCTTTAGTTGAAAATAATTGCAATACATCTCTATTTGTTCAAATCCAACTATTATTTAAATTGTACTACTAAAAAAAGAAACGTTTGATATCTGGACAATTAAGACTACAGATCATTCAACCTAAAGTAGCAAGTTGGAATAAATGTTAGTGTGGGGAAATTTTTTTAAGATAACAAACAAAACCAACAGAGGAAATACAGAACGTAGTCTTGCCAACTTTTGAATAATGAGTTATGTAATAATACTAGCTTTGAAATAAGTTAATTACATGCTTATTGGGATTCTTAGGAAATAAGTCAGTAACTGATTATTATCATTCTGGACAAGATACAGCAGTAACATAGTAAGGCTGAGGTTCAGACTAGAGGTTGGTACTGGTGCCCAATGTTGGCGCTGGGTTCGAACAAAATCTTCAGCGAGGATCTATCCATCAACCACTAATGAGCCTCTGAAACTGCCAGCTTATACCAAATACATCAACATGGAGCCAAAAAGAAAGACAAAGAGACTGAACGACCCATTTTTTATTGTCCAAGCAGCCTTGGGCGGATGGATTCACCCAGTATCGTCACACGCCAACTTGCCTGATGACAGAGCAGAAGTCATTGAAACCATGTGAGGTTATTTAAGGGGAGCAGATTGTTCCAGGAAACTGGTAGTCACTGTCAGAGTTTTGGTCTGAGTTTGAGGACCTGTGATTGATTTGCAAACCACCAGAGGGCCAGACACAGAGTAATCACGCCAGTCCCCGCTGGACGAGGATACTCTTAAGACTGGCTGGATGCAGACCAACTGCCAAACACACCTACACACACACACACATACATAAGCACACGCAGGCACACACAGAATCATCCAAACGCATTCCTGCCTGTCTGAATTACATGCTGGACAATATCCCACGGTCATTAAAACCAGATTGCTTTGAAGACACAGTCACCACGCAAACACACACATGATCTCAAACACACACACAACAAAGACAGACACGTGCACACGTACCTATTGCTTCAAGGCAAATTGTTTGTTTCCACTGTATAGTCTGTCTGTCTGTTCACATGGTACGCAGACTTATCAGACAAGTCAACTCAGTGCTGTTAGTATACAGGAAAAACAAACCAATTGGCAGACGAGATAGACAGACAGAGATACAGACAGACACAAACACAGACAGACACATTCGCATGGCAGCAGACATGAAGTGAGTAATACAATATAATATCAAACATGTGAAAGACCGAACCACAACTGGTGGGAACTGTGCTGTATAAGCAACTCAGTAGGCCAGACTAAAGCAATAATACAAAGCATACGCACAGATACAAATGCATAAACACGGCAGGTGTAATCTCTCTCCCGTCTCTCTCATCTCTCTCTCTCTCTCTCACACACACACACACACGCAAACATTTCTGCCTATAGTTACAGACAATAGCATGCGGAACAAAAGGCATCACCATGTTCACATTAGTGAGCCAACAGGACTATTTTTATATTTTACTGAGTCACAAAGAGTCTTCTCCCAGCAGTATGTCACTATTCTCATATCAAAGCTGCGTTTATAGCAGACAAAGCTTTGAAAGTGGGCCATGGCTCATAAAATGCCTTTATGTCTCTCGCCGGTACACTAAAAAATCCCAGAAACAATGCATTTTAAGTCTGCAATTGGACTAGTGCGTGTGTCACTGAGCTTATTATGTGTCTCCATGTTTGTGTACTGTATGTCTGTGTGTGCGGGTGCCTATGTGTTCACACACGTGCACATACTGTATCTGTGCATATGCAAGTGTGTGGGTGTACCCCCACTTCTATGAAGGTATTATTGGAGCAAAACTACTGAGCACCTGTGACAGTGGAATTTGTAGTTCCAGAAAATGGTCACACAGAAAAATGCTTTACAAAGCAGCAACCCTGTACACATTGTACTTTCTCTCCCACAAACACAACACAGCAGTTACACCTTCTCAAATTCTTCATTGCAGGTGCACAAATCCTATGCTACGAATCACAAATTAAGAATACATTCATACACTTCCCCCCACAGTTGTGTGTTTAGATGTGTGTATGTGTTGTTGATTTCCTCCACTGACATTGTTAATTTCCGATCTTTTTTTTTTCCCGTCTGACAGAATGTGCAGCCTTAACACTCGGCTAACAACCCTGGCTTCCTGAATCGCAAGTAACCTAATCACTAACACCATCTGTTAATTATGTTAATACAAAAATGCCTTGGCTGCTATTCACATCCATTCTCTGAATTAGCACCCCACTTCCCCACCGAGCACCCTTTCTCCATGCTTGCTCCTCTTTCTCTTGTCCAATCCCTTCCATCATCTCAGGCTCCCATTTTCCTTTCTTTCAAATTTTGTCTTTCTTATCCTTTCTAATTCTATCTCCTGACTTCCCCTCCGTGTTTTTTATCATCCTTCCTAATCCTTTACATCCTTGCTTTTCTCCATCATCCATTCCTTTATTCATGCCATCAGACTCCCTCCAAATGCCTTCATAGTCCTCCCCTTTTCCGACTCTTCCATGTACTACTCTGTCAAAAACCTCAAACTCTTAATTCCTCCTCCTCACAATCCCATCCCTTACTCAGCCTGCTATCCCCTGGGTAACTGTTGTTACTTCCAGCAGTGAGTCAGAGGCTAAGCTGGCTGGAAATCCCCAGAGAGGCTTTGTCTGAAGCCAACTTATTTTGGTGAGCGATATCGATCCACTCTTTCCCTTAATTGTTATTCACTATGCTAATCTGTATTTATAAATCTAAGTTCCTATAGATCTGCAGGTGACATAATGAACTTTGTCCTGCACCCATGCACAGAATAAGCGTTATTGTAACAGGGAAAACATCATTTAACAGTCGTATACAGTGTCGGTCATTATATTAACACAATCGAACGGTGGACCTTGCGGCATAATCAGAGGTAGAAGTCCCCAGGGAGGCCCCGTTCAAGCCTGGGGATGAAGCGGGCAGTTTGCCCAGGAGAAGCATTGCATACAGAAGCACAAAGCCCAGAGTTTACCATCTGCTTAACTCAAGAAAGAAAAAACTAAATAAAGTGATCAAGGAAAGTTCATTCCATACCTACTGTATGTGTGACTGGGCGCTAATAATTAAAGTTGACAATGTGGAGTGCAGTATTTTTCATGTGATATATGCATAATAGGACTAAGAGTCTACAGCCATGATAGCAGCAGTGAGGATATAATGTTCACTGTAAAAAAAAAAAAAAAAAGTTTTTAAGGTTTGGAAATTAGTTTTTGATCTTCAGCAATAGTGGTGAAGTAAATGTAGTTACTGGACAGAGGCTGAATAAAGGTCATTGTATATCAGAAGAGTGCATCATCTTGTGAGTATTGAGAGATGTGTGCGGCAGTGTTACATTGTTTATTTCTGTAAGCAGGAAGGTCAACATGCCGCGTCACTTGTGAGATTTGCTGATATATCTAGTGATGGGTGAGCAAATATGTGAGAAATACCATATTTTTTCTAAACTATTTACAACATGAATTAAGACGGCAATTAACATTACTATTATCGATTAATTGATTATAATCTACTTATAAAATGTCAGAAAGTATTGAAAAATCATCACAATTTATTTTCCAGAGCCTGAGGTGGCATCTTCAAGTGTCTTTTTTTGTACGACCAACAGTCCAAAAAAATAATAATAAAAAACGGGGATTAACACATTGAAGAACCAGAGAATGTTTGGAGTTTTTGCTTAAAAAATGACTTAAACAATTAATCAATCATCAAAATAGTTGCTAAATAATTAATCAACATCATTTGTGTACAGTTTAAAACATACATTTTTCATCAATACATAGCAGCACTAAACACAAAGTACAGTTGAGGCTGATGGGAATGTCATTAATTTTAAAGCAAAAGTAATTTTCATAAACCAAATTATTGGACAAATTTAAATTTTGGCCTGATGGTGGTGTAAGAGGAAAACTCAGAGGATCACAAAAGTCAGTAGGATTCATCATCTGGGGACCACGAATGTCTGTACAAGAACTTCATGGCAATCCATCAAATAGTTCATTTCAGTCTGGACCAAAGTGGTGCACTGACCAACACTACAATTCCTAGAGCCACTAGCGTGGCTAAACATACACAAGAAAAAATAAAGTCAAGAAATGTTTTTCAGGAAATCTGTACCCAGTAACACCAAGTCCTATTGTCAATGTACTGGTAAGTGGGCAACCTACAGTAACAAACACAACACTCAGGGCCAGGGGATTTCACACCACCACCTTCACCATAATAAAACACATAAACATCACTAGGGTCATTCAGCCTCTTCAGTTCCCAGTCCCAAGCATGAAGAAACAATAATTTCCATTGCTTTCACACACCCACACATACAAGCAGCCACCCTGCATACACACTAGGAACCACACATGCAAACACTCACCACCCCACACCCTGATGCCCTGGCCTCTCACTGCTGGTTGAGCGAGGCCACAGTTTGGGTGAAGCCCAGAGTTTCTTACACTTGGCTGTGAATATTATTTATTCTGTGAGCACTACGCGGTAAGAGGTGCATGGTGGGAGGTCGGAGAAGCTAGTGCAGGACCACTGAGCAGATCTATGGTATTATTGACATGGTAGAAACGTGCCTATAGTAATTTCCGCTGTTTTAGGCTCCTATGCATTTGCACATACTGTATGTTCATGCACACGCACGCACACACACACACACACACACACACACACACACACACACACACACACACACACACATAATTTACACACAAACTCTCACAGGCAAGCAATCTTTTGTCCTCTATGCCCTTTACTATCGGCATTGCAGTGTTTCTACTGTGCAGCGGGAGCTTGTCCTTCACTGCGCCACTGTTTAATGTAGCATTAGTGATGGCACTGAAGACAAGTTCAAGACAGGGGTCTGATCCCTGTGCCCCTCCCTCAGGTGTAAGGCGAGGAGGGGTGAAGGAGGGGACAGCTCCCAAAAACAGCTGCCAGCCTGTAGGATGCCATGGTGCCCCTCTGGGCGTGGTGAAGCGGGTAGGAGATTGGCAGAGCAGGGGCCAAGGTTGTGCCCCCATGAGGAGACTCTCGAGGAGGCAGTGTCGCTTTCACCACTGGGCCTCCATCTGTCTGTCCCCTTGATCCTCCTCCTTAACCTTTCTTTCATTCAGGGAATCACTAACTTTCCTCATTTATCCTTACAAACTGATCCATACAGTAGGTAATAGATTCTAATTATCCCATGTGCTATGATGCAGAGCATCTGTCGCCATTAAGTGTCAAAGAAGCACCTAATTATGCATCTATACTGAAGTCTGTGCCTTCTGATAGCTGCTAAGACAATTATACTATATACACTATAAACATTTGAACTTAGTGCAGAAATAATTAGTCAATAATCAACAGAAATTAATTGACGACAAATATGATAACCAATTAATCACTTAAAAGAGGTGCAAGAGGTTAAAAAAAAAGGTAAGAGAGGTCAAACAGAGATGAAGAGCGGGCTTCAGAGGTCTGGTAAGCTCACTTCTACACACGCCCAGATTTTTTTCATATTCAAACTTGTAGTCTTCAAC
Source organism: Maccullochella peelii (assembly GCA_002120245.1). NCBI lineage: Eukaryota > Metazoa > Chordata > Actinopteri > Centrarchiformes > Percichthyidae > Maccullochella > Maccullochella peelii. The sequence continues at coordinate 45,312 of LKNJ01001258.1, read as the reverse complement.
CCCAGTGTTGAAGTGTTGACTCAAGTGACATCACTTGAGGAAATTTATCAGATTTTGCGCAGCTCCTTCTGAACCCACAACAGGCTTTATTCACATTTGCAGTAGTACTCCCCAAGACCTGTAAACAGACTATGATGAGTAAAATCGGTCGAGTTCCTCTTTAAGGCAAGTCGCTTATAAACAAAAATAAAATGCCAAACAACTATTAAAATGTTAGGATTTGCTGCTTTTCTCTGATTTATATAATTGTAATTGAATACATTTCGGTGTTTGGACTGGTGGTCAGACAAAACAAGCAGTTTGAAGACAATGCCAGGGGTCTAGTAAATAGTGATGGGCATTTTCCCATTTTTTTCCTGAGACTACAGGATTAATTGAAAAAACAGATTGATCCAGAATACAAATAATCATTTAGCATCAGCCCTATTTGAATTCCAAACAGTTACTCTTGGAGGCACAATAGTTAATAGACCAGAGCCAAAACTTTACTGCAACGCATGCAGTAAAATGTGGGGTTTCATAGAAATACTAGAAACAATATGGATATGGAATTTTCTGTACATTTCTATGCAACAGAGGGATATATGATATTTTGTGGCCCATGCAGTCTTGGAAACTGTAGTTACCCTTGTTAGAAGTGAGCATATGTTACAGGTGGTGTGGAAAGCAGTAGAGAGTTGGCAGCGAAGAGTGTGTGGAATCTGCTGCCAGGATGAGAGCATTGGTGCCAATGTGAAACCTGAGTGGGCCATACAGCTGAGCTCTTCAGCTCAACACACACACATACACACACACACACAAGCACATAGAGTATGACTGGCGGAGCACATGAGCACACACAGCACAGTGGAAAAAAATGAGAAAATATGAATGAGAAACAATGCACGGAAAATTTTGGCAAGCACAAAGAGTCTGAGTCACTCACAATTTCAGTATAGCCAGAACAACAACAACAACAAACTGGGAGATTCAGACACACTTTTACTGTAATTCTCCATGTCGTGAGATAAAAAAATCTATTAGGCTGTAAATATTTTTCAGTCTGTGTTCACAAAGTGGGATAATGTGGACCATACTTATGTGTGTGAGTGTGTGTGATGTGGTTATACGGCAGCTGTATTCTCTAGTGTGTGTGTGTGTGTGTGTGTGTGTTTGCATATGCATGCGTGTGTAGGTTTTCGTGCCTGTATGATAAATGGCAGCCAGACATTGGGTTAAGAGGCAGGGCGGCCCAGATGGACTGCTGTTTGTGCCCAATTTTTTGCCAACATAACACATAACTGTACACATAAAACACACACATACACCACACCACTCAACCCCTCTTTCACTAATTCTGCACTACAGCCAATGGGGTTCAGCGCTATGATGTGTTTTTGGGTTACGCTAACTAACCTGAGGAAATTAACTGTCTGTCATTATATCTACAACTCCTATAATTTTTGGCTTTTTGGCATTTTTTTATGCACTGCCGCCCCCCACCCCACCACTCCACTTTACTCCCTTCATTTTTATTCTATTTCCCCTCATCTGTTGTCCTGACTGAGTACCTTTTACTGGAAGAGTAATTTTCCCACTCTCTTTACCTCTTGAGACTGACTGTGGGGTGAGGTAGTGTGTGGGCGTGGGTGGTAGGGGGTGATGGAGTTTTTTAAAAGGGTGGGCAGAGGGGTGTCTTCTGTCTACCACATCCTCTTTCCTGATCCAGGAAAACATACACGATTCCAGGACTCCAGCCCCCCCAGCCTGCCAGCCCCATCCTCAGCCAGGGACTTTCCAGAAATTCCCTGCCCAGCTACGGAGAGCGCTAGTCAGCCACGGTCAGGCTACTGCACCCTTTGTGGGGCTTGAAGCGCTATAATGTGAAATAGCGGGGTATGTGAAGTCATATAGACATGGAATCGAGCAATTTATTCTGTAATTGTGACTATCAAAGACAATTAAAATAAAAGCACACTTGGGGGGAATAGAAGAAGTAAAAAGAAAGTAGTTAATAACATATGAGTCAAGAAGTTAATAGTCACATGATGCGCCAAAAACTATTTACCGGATCAAAGTATTGGGTTACTTTCTGAACTGGTTCTCTAATAAAACTCCTTCAGATGCTGGTGTGATTCAGCACTTCAGGTGTGATCGCAGATCTAAACCGCTGTACATCAAACACATGGGTCCTTCGTGATAAACCCTCATCATAAACAATACTGTAAAATCCAGATTACACATCTGACCTTCTCCCAGCTTCCCTCCTTTACAACTCTTGGGTGATCTCACATTCCCTCACTCAGCTGAAAATCAAATCACGTTTAGGAGGGCTAAAGTAGAGCAAATGGCAGTAGTTCTGCACACTGTCAATTTGACCATGTGATTCAATCAGCAGTCTATATGAAAAGATGTGTTTGGGAGTTTTTCCACTAAAATAGAACCATTTGATCATTTTTTACAAATGCACGGATGTCTTTCAAAGAAATTTGAAAAAGCCTGAAAAAGCAGTATGAGTTGAAATATAAAATGAATAAACACAGTATCACAGTAGAGAGCTTTCTCAAGAGAAACATTTCACACTCAAAAAGAGGCAGTTTTAAGACGTCCAACAATGATGTAAGACTCAAAAGCAAGGTTTTACCACCTTTAAGACCAGTATTGACTTTGATTATTCAAAACGTAAGACCTTTTAAAGACCTACCACACATACACCACCCTGTGATATATTACCTGATGCCAGAGAAAGCTACATGGGAAAGTACCTATTTCTTAAGAGAGTTGTGACTAAAATGAAGTTGGCCACAATGTAAACACATGTCAGGACGATGACTGACCATTTCCCATTATAACTCCCTGTCCACTCATCCTGGTAGTTTTAATTCTTGTCCTCACTACTCCCAGAAAGGGAGCGAGATTAGGTTGTCTGAATATAGCACACGGAGCCCAAACAAAACCCACAGACCATGGGCTTCCCGCTCAGGAGCAGGTGAAAGGGCGGGTTGCGTTTCCCCAGCCCAGGAGAGGGGGCCTGAATCTGGGTAAGATACGGAGTCAGCCTCCCTTTAATTGCCCTGACAGAACGTGACACAGGGAGGCTTTGTTTGGAGAAACATACGAGAACATTCAGCCCGCAGGCAGCACTGACACATCACTCTTTTATCTAAGATAGTTCACACTGACTGACAAACACCTGACAAACACACATACTACATGCACACCCAGAACTTATGAGAACACAGAGTAACCATTACAGGAGTAGAGAGTGATTTAACCACTTTGATGTGATGTTTAGTACATGGCATTGTACATAGTGTTTTAAGGGCCATTGGGGAGAGGATGGCCATGTAGAGGACTGTGCTTACAGCACTTCCAGTAGTGTGTGACAGGACAGAGGGGAGGTCAGCATGATAGCAGCATCCTGGAAGGACCCAACCAAAATACCACAACGAAGGACATGATCTGTAAACAATACGCACCCACGCTGGCATATGAGCTTTCAGTGGGCGACTAACTGTCAGTGACGTGCACACACACGCACACCACACTTTCTCTCAAGCATTTCCCCCCTCGCTCCTTTCACATTGTCTCATACACATACAACACACACACACACACACACAGAACACATTATACAATTGACTATGAAAGGACATCAGGCTCATAACTCTGTTCCCCTGGGGCAGAAGAGACCCAGTCACTGTCAGGCGAAAAACAAAACAAAGAGATGGAAAAATAGAGCAAAATAAAGGCAGGAGAGGAGACAGCCGCAGTGTGATTAGAATAAACGGGGAAGAGATGAAGGGAAGCTGGGACAGAGGCTACTACCTCTCCTTTAATATAGCTGGGAAATCTTCCCCCCTTTCTTCCATGACTGAGGGGACGACAGGTTTGGGTGATTTTCTAATAACCAGCGGCCTGAGGTTATTGTGTTGCTGTGCTGTGTGTATGTGATTATATGTGCTTTATGTGTGTCGCCTGGACAGAAAAAAAATACAGTCCCAGGTAATGGCAAGAGATATTGTGAGAGGAAGCTAGAAAGAGAGGAAGAGAGGCACCGATCTGCACTGAGATGATGGAGAGAGAAGACGGACAATGGTGCGACAGTTTAAGAGGACCTGCATCTTTAATGATCAAGTATGTAACGAGCATTATTACATCGCTGTCCTATGAAAACCGTGTATCTCCAAAACGTCAACTTTTCATAAGTTAAGAAAAGAGTCTCATTTTTGGCTTTATGCCAATGCATTTCAGATAATCCAGCAGGTTTTTGTCAACTCAGAAACGAACACTTAACGCTGCAGTTTATCTGAAAATTGTAAAATCATCATATTTGGACATGCAGGGTTTTCACTAGACAATGACAGTGGTTTCTATTCCCATTCATTTATGGCATTGACAATGTTAGGTGACTGGCAGTGGGAGTATGAGCAAATCTGTTGGAAAGTATCTGGTTCTTTAATAACAAGTCAAAGGTACGAGCCTGTGTGCATAAAAACAAGGAGAGAAATTATGACTATGACTCTCATTGAGCATTTCCATAAGAAACATCCAATAACCAAGCTTAAAATTCTGCTTTTTATAATTAGCGGCTTAAATCAGTTCACTTTCAGATTCTGTAAGATGGATTGAATTGTGTTCCCACTTTCATCAGTGGGGCATTCTGAATTTCCTACAGCTCTGATTCAACAGCAATAGCAAGATTAGCTGAGACTGAGCCTTAAAGTTTACACAATTAAAACCGATGGCCATAAAACAAACCTATACTGTTTTTCAATTATCCAAGACAGTCCTGTGTTTCTATGTTGAGGAACAATGATGATATCATTAAAAGAAACTCTCAAATGGGAATTTACAGTGGTTAAAAATACACCCAGAACCAGCAGCCCATCCCACTTTGTAGAGTCCCAAACTCTATTACAGCTTTTGGATGACCTTCTTCATCCGCAATATTCCAATATGGCTTTGACACAAACTGAATGGTCTCAAGTGGATTCATCTGGAGACAGTAGGTCAAACCACAGCTCCTGTGTGTGTGTCTGCGTTTGTGTGCATATGCCCGTGTGTGTTCAGGTTCCTGATCAGAGGGAATGGGCAGCAGCTGAAAAACCTCACATTGTGGGGCGAAGCCCACATAGCACAGCTGTAAACACACACACATACACATCATATGTGTGTTTGTGTGTATTATGGACATGCACCAGCAGGCGAATAAAAAGACCACAACAAAACGAGCACAAGGTCTGTGATCTCCCAGAATGAAATGGCTACGAAGAGTGTGTGATTCAGTGATTGAAGTGTGTATGAGAGTTTGTATGTGTGTCTGTGCGCTCTAAATGCACTCGTGGATCTTTTCACACAGCGTGCACAAACACAAACTCTCATAGACACACAAACAGCGCGAAGCCATATGGTCAGATCATGAGCATAATGAGAAACACTTCTGGAGGTACTAATAGTGTAGGGGGGAGAGGGGGGAGGAAGAGTGGGAGGAGAGATGCTTTAAGACAGAAGGGGAAAAGAAGAAAGAACAAATTGCTAAGCTAGACTGGAAAGCAAAGACGCATATGAGTGAGGGAGAGAGAGAAGTTCTTACAACAGCAGATGAGTGCAAACTGAACAAATAAACTGCGACCCCAGGGAGGATGGGATTTCTCACACTTACTCCTGTGGCTCAACCCCACATGTGAAAAACATTACCCTGCACTTGTTGTCAAACTAAGATTCATCTCAAAAACTTAATGTCACAAAGATGTCAGAGTTAGAAAAGTACATAAAATATTGGAAATGTTTCTGCTGAAATTTACAGAACTGAACCAGATGTTACAGTTGAATCATGTTTCCTCGTGTTGAATCATCTTTTTGTGTCACTGTGTGAGCCAAGGCTCATAACCATGAGGATTTCTTTCTAATCGGTTCAGATGACATAATGACTCTTAACAGCGGGGCATTATCAGGAAAAGCAAATCAGGCAAATTTGGGCAAAGGTGCCCCCGATGGCCACTCACATTGGCACATTTTGCAAAGACAAATATAAACGACCCTTGATGGACTTCTTTGTCACCCAGAGTCTAGGATCGTCACTGACTCTGAATCAATGGTAGGGTTGGGCGATATGATGGTATATGCCATGCGACGGTTGAAATGTGTCCACCGGTAGAGATTTGACAATACTGTTTCCACCACGTGAGCTTAGTGTCTCTGCTACATTTTCGGGGCAGTCTATGTAGCAAATCAGGGCTGGAATCCAGCTGCCTCGCAAGGTGAGGTGATTTGGGCAGCAGGACTGCTTACCATGTTCTCACGCGACGTGAGATCAACAGTTGGTGGCGGTAATGCACCTCTAACCGCCGCAGACGAAGAGAGTGACAAGAAAACATGGAGGAGTAGAGTGAAATTGTACAGAGCATGAAGTACGGTATGGTTATGTTAAACAAGTTTTCTCATTAGTTCAGTATATAGAATAGTTTATTAAGGCATCAAAATATCCTCGTGTTATGAAATACACCAACACACATCTTCAGAATGGCCAAGGGCTATGTGGAATGTTCTCCGAACTGTGGTGGATGTTTTGTCTGAGCACTGAAAAATAAAGCTTGTTTATGGAAAGTGCCACAGCAGAGGGGAAATTTCAAGTGGTGTAACATGTTTTTGTCCACATTCAGTGGTAAGTCAAGAGACCCCCGTCAATACACGCACATGCACACACAGTCGCTCCACCTTTCTCAACTGTTTCTCTTTCTCTCTCTAACACACACACACACACACACACACACACACACACACACACAGTATCAGCAGTGTTTATGACACTGAGAATTACAACATCACTACCACAGCTTTTACACTCGTTTACTGGAATGTGGACTTGGAAAGACCCCAAAGAGAGAATAACAAACAAACTGCAACCTTCAACTGCAACTGAAGCTCCAGCACTAACTTTTCATGGCAAAAAGACACAAGTTTAATAAAATGGATTTCCAAATAACAGCGATGTCCGTTTTATACGGTAAAAGTCAAATCAAGATGTGCTGATACAGGCCGGGCCACTGCTCAGTGAAACACAGATGTGATGGCTTTAGCCATGGTCACATGGAACTGCTTCCCAGCCTGCCATGAACGGAGACAGCGACTCAGCTGGACGCTGCAGCACCTACCTGTTGACTCACGCTGATGACATCATTATGACTATTCTGGTCACATCAAAACAGAAACCAGAGCTCAGAGCGCAAGAAAGAGAGAGGCTGGGGGAAACACAGAGAAAAGTGAGAAAGAGGGAGGAGAACGATGGTGCCGGTGCCGCTGAGGGGGATCAGATGACCATTAGGTCATAGCCTGCAGGCCCACCGGGAAAGGGCGGACAGCCTGGTCAGCAGATCCCACACCTGCGTGAGTGAGATCTACTGCTGAGTAGGAGGACTGATGACTCCATCATGCTGCCAGAGAATTAAATTGACTGGCATGGAGAACTGTGTCCTTTTTGGAGTATGAGCAACATCAAAGAGAAGAGAACGAGGGAAAGAGAGAGAGGAGGAGGGTATTGCTGAGTGTGTTAGTCTGTGGTGTGTATCCTGTAGCAGTTTACACACTCAGCCTGCATGAGTTTAGTGTGCATCTGCGTATGAGTAAGCCCATACAGTACGATATATATTGAAGACAAGAGAGTTTTGTGAAGATCATAACCAGAACTAAGTGCTGCTGAGTCAGTTATATCTGTTCATTTCCTCAGTACGGCCTGTAAGCACCACTGATGTGGTCACAACAGGCTGGCACAGACCAAACCGAGCCCAACCATACCAAACCAGACCAGGAAAAACAACACACATCTTGCCAGCTGCCTCCCACCAACTCAGAGCAAGCGTACATGAGTCCGTCGGCTCAATCAAAGCTCCCACTTAGGGGAAGACAGCGGCTTTCCAGGCAGAGCCACAGCCCAGTCCAGGAAGCAGCTTTCTGCACCTGGATCAAGACACTGGGTTTAACAGGCATGTATGGTTACACTTACTTACAGTAGACTGAACTCAGACAGACAAGCAAGCAGTGAGTCTACAGACAGACTGAACTGAATCTACACACTCCCTCATGTCCAATCGAATTGTTCTGTTTCAAATTAGACTTTGCATAACAATGGATGAGTCCTAGGCTGATATATAAACACACCATGATTAAAAGATGACTGGTCCCAGTAGTACATATGACTATTCTCAATGAATCAACCTCTAGTGATACATCCTTTTCACGAAAACTGGCGATTCAAATCTATTTTCAGATGTGGAGTGAGACGCCACATTAGCGCTCAGAAGCAAAGATGCATTCATATGTTTCTAATTTGGCCTCGATGAGTTTCACCCTGCTGGTCTCTTTAAACTACACCCACACATGCTCTCGTCCAAATAATTAACCCCCACACTGACACACACACACACACTGACACACACACACACACACACACACACACACACAGACTAAAAGATTATCTGTTTCATCTAACGTACAATACACTGTGTTTACATTTGTGGTGTTTTTATCGGTTTTAGGGATCAGCTGTTTGTCTGGCTCATGCATATATCAGCACATACTCCCACACCTCAAGTGTCTGCTGACAGCTGCAGCCTCTTTTGAGTTAGCATAATTTCGCCCCTGGTCAAAAAGCACCAACCCAACATCAGATTTACTCCTCCACCTGCCAGTTTCCCCCCGGCAACCACAAGAGCACCACAGCAACCAAACACAACAGAGGGCTAAGGGATGAAAGGAACCGGGCACTAGTCTGTGTTCGTCTCTCAGGTTGTCTGTCTGCACATCTGCATGCATACGTATACATATAAACATAACAAAAAGAGAAGGATGGGGGATCTAGTTACTCTCAGACAGTTCTGATCTATTATCAAAAATATTCAGTTTTATATTATACTAACATACACAGGAACACATACCTTAACTCAAAGCACTTCTCATAGTCAACACTAACCAGCAAAGAAAAGGAGGGAAACATTACACCAGTTCTGCCTGCAGCATTCTGCGCTGCTCCTAAACTTAAAACAGATATGGTGAAATGTAGTGCTAAATAATTAGTCAACTAATTGAGTAGTTGAGAGAAAATAAATGTTGGTAATCAAGTCATTTACCGAGCAAAAATGGCAAACATTTACTGGTTCTAGCTTCTCAAATGTGAGGATGTGCTGCTTCTCTTTTGTTTTGTATCATTGTAAATTGAATACCTTAGGGGTTAGGGCTGTTGGTCACCTGAAAAAAGCGACATGACATTGTCACCTTGGGCTCTGGGAACTCGTGACAGCCATTTTTCATTTTTTCTTAGATTTTATGGAGTCATTATAAAGCCATTAATCGATTAATTAAAAAAGAACAGATTAATCAGTAATTACAATAATCATTAGTTGCTGCCCTAGTGATTTATTGATTAAATGATTAACAGAAAATCTAAATGATAACAATAGGAAAAATGGATTAATCACTGCAGCTCCTCAAATATGATGATTAGCTTCGTTTCTCTTTTTTTTAATCATTGTGAAAAGAATAACTTGGGTTTTTGGACTGTTGTCGGACAAAACAAGCAATTTGATAATTAAAATAATGATTAGTTGTAGTCCTACATAAAACTTTCTACATGCAGAACAGGAGCTCCACTTTGCATTTAAAGTATTAGTAGTCTCTGTCTGGCTTTTAAGATAAACAGTCTCATCCAGTAAAAATGATGCAACTATTTGTATGACTAATTTGTCCAAAGAGGAGAGGGACAGATTCATAGACAGAGAAAGAGAGAGGAGGAAAGAGAGAAAGTGGGGGAGAGAGGCATCCTAAGATGACACACAGAGTGAAGAGAGCTTTTTGTGTAAATGAGGCATTTTCCTTTTGTGCACTTGCTGCCACACAGCCTGCATGGAGAATGAGACACACAGGGAGTAAGGAAGGAGAAAAAATTAAATAAAAAGTCTTTGATGTGTGTGCATCTTTGTCCATGTCTTCCTCCACTGCAACCTGTCACATGCTCTCTCTTTACCCATCCCCGTTGTTCGTGTTGAAGAAGTAAATCCCTGTATCTCACATCCCTGTTGTCCCACCCTCCTTCCCCTTTCTTCCTCCCCCCTCTGCCTCTAACTCTCTCTAATTGCCTCTTTTACCCTCTAGCCTGCCCCAGTCCTACAGAAAGCTGGATACAGCAGCTCTCTGTAGACTGCTGGGAGTCCACATGGACAGGATAAGAAGGCTCATCCTGTATCTGCCAAGGGTCCCCAATTCATTAAGGCCAGTGTGCCACGGTTCATCTATGACAGAATCTGGCTGAGACATGAGACACTTCCTGGTGGACTGGATTGAACAGATTAATCCTGGAGGAACTGGGAAGCTGAATGGAGATACTCACTTGGGAATTTTAGTTAGCGTAGAACTGTATTGCAGATTCAGGCATTTGGGTGCTGATAGTGGCTTTCACTGTTAACATGCACGAAACCAGACTAGAGGTAGAAACCAGGTTAAGGCAAGAAATCAAAGAATATGTTTACATGCACTGTAATAACCTAGTTATTGTAAGCCCTGTGTTTACATGCAGTTTGTTGTAATCACATTTTCCTCCATCCATACTCATAAACCAGGACAGCTTATTTTGAATATATTAGTGATATATATGAAGCTTCAGCTTTTGTCAGAGCAGCACAGTGAGATTACAGGCTTTGTAGTGCAAGAGCAAGCAGTTTATCACTGAGCTGCCAGTATGCTCCATCAAAACTGCTTGTCAGATGGTTGAATAGCTTCGGAAACCCCTTCCCCCCACACCTTTCCAACATAGGGAGCTGTGTCTGACCATTTCTGTAACTTTCCGAAACAGGCAATCCAACATTCACAAACCAGGGTTTGAGCTCTGTCTAGCTCTCTTTTTTGTTTTTTTACAAAACTAGTTGTTTTTACCAAATGCAACACTATGGATGCCTTCTAGGAGACACTGTCTGCAAATGTCCGCCGTTATCCCATATTTAAATGACATCGCGTCTTGCTCCTCTCTATGACAGCCGGCTTTTCACTCCACCTTCGAGTTTGGCCGTTCGGAACAGCTATAAACAGTTTTGACTTTCGACATGATTGGACAACACATGTTACGAACTAGTTCTGTTTGAGCATAACCTGACCATTAATGTGCAAAAGTTTCTGAATTTTACAAGCAGATTCAGCATGCCAAATTGGCCAGACAGCCACCCCTAAGGGCTGACTCGTGCTAACAGTACCGGACACACCGCAAAAAACTACAGGCGATGGTCAGTCACAGACACTCCACAGTACAGCCAACTGTCAGTGTTGGAGTGTAAGGTCCCTTAAAAAAAAAAATCAGGTTTCTGCATATAAACAGGCTTAAGTGGTTACTTAAGTGCTTGTAAATGCACAAACTGTGAATAAAGACTGGTTAAATAAAGGAGGCTGAGAGCATTCATGCTGTATCTGTAACAGGTGCAGATAGAATGAGAGAGCAGTTATGGTGTGTGTGATCTGCTCGTCAGGCAAAAACAGACCTGCTGTTTGCCCCCTCCCCTCAGGCCTCTTTCTGCGTCTTTCACCCTCTCCCGCTTTCACCACCCTCCCTCCTCCTCTCAGCCGCAGTGGCAACAGACCGTGTGGTGTCTCTGTACATTTCTCTGTGTGTTTGTTTGTTTGTCTGTGTTTACTTCACAACAGCTGGATATGGTTTGTACTCTTAAACCTGGCCATGGGACTCATCATCACTCTGAAGACGCACACATACAGAGAGAGAGGGGAAGAGAGAAGTGTCGGCACTGGTGTGTTTTGCAGTTATGAGACATAGAGAACATAAGGTTGAGCGTGAACTCACATATGTTGATGATATCTTTTACATGATACCGTGATTGTTTTACTTTGCCACCAACAGTAGTGTACATCTGGATATCCAGAAAATACCAAGATATAATAACCAAGGGTACATGGTGTGGACGACTGCATGCATCAAAGTTAATATAAGTGTCATGCTTGTGTATTCGTTTACGTGTCAGTCTGTCCATTTGTGTGTGTACCTCAGTTTATTTGTGTGTGTGAGAGAGAGGAAGAGAGAGGAAGAGGGAGAGAGAGTACATCACGCTGTGATCCTAAATAACTGCACTCAGTGTACGATACAAATTCCTACAAGGTGGAGATAAGTACACAGCCATCCCCGGCCCCCCTGCACATCCCTCGTTCTTTCTTTCTCCTGTCCTCCTACACATCCTGGCCCTTTCATGTGCAAAGCAGATGGAGTCAATTGACATGCTAATGAGACAAGGACTGCTTCACAGCAGTCCTGGAGCCACATCACCACACAGACACACACACATGTATATACAGTGACTGGATATCGGCATGCACATCTGAGTAGGTCCCCCACACACTCAACCAAACCACCCACCCATTTACCCACACACAATCTCCATGTTAGCGGATGGGACATGGGACAAACTGAAAAGTCAAAGTACACGCCAAATAATTTTTTTCCAAAGATGATTTCTGTCATTTTAGGTAGTTCTTATCACGCTGATGTATGTTTAAGTGTTCATTTCTGATAAGTTTGGTTTTAATTAGCTATTTGATGCTATACAAAGGGGGTGTGACATCATGATTGACAGCTGTGAGTGTGCTTCCGATTGGTTCAGGCGGGTGTATAGGTGGGAACTCAAGCCGCGGATCAGTACGGCGCAAGATGGCAGATCCCGTATTCGGGATATTTTCGCTTCATTTTTGTACAGTAGGAGGAAGTAGAGACACATCGTCCATCTTTATATACCATCTATGGGTCAGATGTGTAATAGTGTGTAAGTGTATAATATTGTGTAGGTGTGCCTCTGTACCATGTGTGAGTGTATTATATGTATATATAATACACTATATATATATATATATATATATATATATATAGCCAGCCATCATAAAGAGGAGCCATGCGCTGTTTTATTTATATGTGCCCATACAGCATTACTGAAAATACCAGAAAGGTGACACTGATCTGGGAACTGACGTACCACATCCCAGGGCCTGGATAAAAAGTTATTGGTGTGAAAGAGGACATCATCTTTTTTAGGTTTTTCTGATTCAGTATTTGAAATAAAAACTTAGTCACACATATATTATTAAAAAAGTAAACATATCAAATGCAACTTTATCTGTATTGTTTTTGTATTGGATCTTTGACTATGTATCTTTTAAGTGCACGTCTGCCAGAAAGAGCTAAAAAAACAAAGAAGATGCTATTCTACCTCAGATGTCAATGGCAGCCTGGTTGTTTGACCTATGACCTTTACTGTAGAAGCTTGAGCTATTTTCATTCTGGGCTGTGTTGTTAAGTTAAAAGTGTGTGTTTTTCTGAGCACAAGGGCTTATACAGTATGCATCTACAGTATTTTATTGCACAATATGACTGTACAGTATGTGTCTTTCACTACCACATTCTCTCTCATTCAGTTGAACCTCTTGATGCCTCCGAGCATCACTCTCGAAAGCTCAGGTTGTTGATGGGTGAGTGCACTGAGCAGCACTTGAGGCCAGATTAACAGGTGACATTTACGAGGGTGCGAGTGTGTGAGTGTGTGTGCGCGACTGGCAGGGCCGGGGACTGACTGATATAGGGCTCCCTATCAGCAGACAGGAGTCAACTACTCCCACTACTCCCCACCCTAAAGGGCAGGCTTTATAGCCAGATCCTGATATATGCCCTTGCACGCAGCAACTTTTATTTAGGAGCCCCCTGTTGAACCCCTGTCTCCTCTGGCTCACTATTTATGAACTTATTAAAAGACTGGTTTGGTGTTATTCACTGGTTAGTTACATTTTATTAGAAATGTAATGAACTAACTAAATTTGACCTGTTCCCACATTTCTCTTGTTTTGTAGCCTTTTTTTCTTAGACTCTAAGCCCTGATGTTCTTATTTTGTTTTCACTGGTAATTGATTTCAAAATGAGATTAGATGCTAAAGCATTTTTAGCTGTGTTCTCTATATGTCTGTTTAGTTTTGTTCATCTTACCATGTACAAGAAGACAACAGGTTGTTTCTAGATCTGCAACTAATTATTATTTTCATTATCAATTCATCTGACAATTATTTTCTAGATATAGAAATAGCTAGCTAACTAGATAGATAGCTAACTGTGTATTCTAAAAGTGCAAAATGCCCATTTCAATTTCCCAGAACCAAGGAGATGTCTATAACACATTTCCTATATTGTGATAAACTATATCGATATGGAAAGAAATACTATACAATATTTATATTATGATTTCTACCATGTCCTCCTGCCCAAGTAAACACTAACATATCAAATATGGGCTCAGGCAGGCACTGATTTACTAATGCCTTTCTTATCATCGCTCTGACACAGTAATCACGAGGCCTCTTGAAATATTCATTGTAAATACTGGTGGCGCTGCGCAGTGATCTCTTTCCAGGAACAGGTGGGGTAGGAGGGCCACGCTCCTCCTACCCTCTGACCCAGGAGACAGTTAACCGAGCCGGGGAAAGGTTTTTACATGCTGCCCCCCGGTCCACCACATGGCCGGGACTAGGCCTTTGCTATTAGAAGAGATCAATGCTGTTTTATTTATTCATCTCAGCAGCCTTCAGTGCAGTCCCCTAGCCTCTGGTCCACTCTGAAGGCATTGTTTTAGAAATTGTACATTCTCATATTAACTCCATTGGCATCAGACATCAGGACTGCTACGTTTTTTACTCCTTTTGTCATATTCTAGCCTCTACTCTTCTGTCTTTTTATACAGCTTGTAGTAGTTGCCAGCATCACCATCATCATCATCTCCATCACCAACATCACACCTGTTTCCAATTGCATACACACACAGGTCTCTCTTTGAACTACATTATTACATACACTTTCCCTGCTGAGTCAAAAAGATCATAGAATAACTGAAGCTGAATGAATCATAGCTTAGGTCAGGCACTAGTGTAATATGTGTGTGCGTGCGTGTGTGTGTGTGTGTGCTGTGAAGCCTAGTGATTGGATGGGCCAGATGAGAATACAGTCAGGCGTGGGTGGCAAGCAGAGGGATGTTAATTTATGACTAACACTTAGACACAGGATCAATTGCCAGTAAATGTCTTTAGGCTCAGAATGGGGAACGCTCTAAAGCAGGGAATGCTTAACCCCATCCTCTGCCATCATGCACAATGTATTTTTATTTTTCATTTTGGTTTTCATGTCCCTTTTATATTACTGCATCTTAGTTTAACAGTTCTTGACGTTTCCCAAAACAACTGTGCTCATTGTTTCCAATAAAAGGTATGAAAAATTAAATTAGTTTTGGAAAAATTGTAAGCTAAAATGTACAAAATATGTTTACCATCCACCTGCCTCATGGTTGATGTTAAAACACTAGAAGGTGAATGCCAGTTTTATAGCCTAAGGCTGTTGCTTGGTTATTTGTCACTGAGTCCTGCTCTTCTTGCTATGATGAAACATGCTCCAGTGTGCAGATTGTTGTCTCTCAATATAACCTTTGGGATTGTGGGTTGGAAACATTATCCAGCACAGAAGCAGGCAATGAGCGCATCAACAAGACTTTCTATCATCCTTGATTAGCTTCATCATCAATTCAATCCATGCCTTGGACACTTGGTGTACAGTAGTCTCACAGTACAAATAAATAAAAACTTTTTACTACTTCAATCATTTGGTAACCGGTACAAAAATACACAGAATTAGTACAAAAATACACAAAGTATATATTATCCCTTTGAAATAATTCAAATATTCTTTTTGAGAGACTGTCCTCCCCAAAAATATGTCCGCATAGGTCGTCTGTGCAAGCAGCTTATTACGACCCACATTTACGTTTATTGTTAGGCAGCGACCTCCAGTGGTAGTAACTGTGACGAGAGCAAAGGCGAAAGTCAGTGAGGTAGTATAAAGAACAACAAAATCGTATGTAGGGAGGAGGTCAAGGTGGATGGATCAAACACACACAGGATTTTCACCCAGGAGACTGCTGTTTGTGTCCCATGTGAAACCAAAAATCGACGTTGACTTATTTTATCTAACGTATGTAAGTTAAGTTGTGTACATATGTTAAGTTACGTTAGTAAGTCACGTGACGTAACTTTGTAACTTAAGTTAGGTAATCAACGTACTTATTTTAACCCGAACCATGATCTTTTCCTAAACCTAACCAAGTAGTTTTGGCGCCTAAACCTAACCAAATTGTGACAGTTTCACAACGTTAACCACGTGTTTATTATTGTTAATATTATGACGAAGGTCGGTATATTTCGTTTTGGGACCTGCACTTTGGGCACAGGTTATTTGGAACTCTGCTAATTCTCTCATATTGCTTTGAAAAGTCACACAACAATAGGGGTAACAAACAACAGGGCTGATTGCCAGACCTATTTTGTAGCTGACAAAGGCTGCTGATTAGCATTAAACCTAATATGACCCAACTTTGTCTCCACAATGTTTGTGATTAAGTTACTCTAGAGTCAAAATCATTTTCCATGTGGTGTTCACATAGTTTTTCTACCCCCTGTAGATGACTAAAATGATTAGTTAAAACGAGGAACCTGTGATATACTGTATGACAGTATAATGTTGAAGGAATACATGCATTAAAATGCAAGAATGTTGTTGTGCATATAGTACATATATAACAGCCTCCTGATGGTTAACATCTATTTTAAGGTTCAGCTGGTTGAATCTTGCTTCTGTGATCTGGCTGCTTAGCAGCTCGTTTGAAGACTTTTGTAGGACAATAAAGAGCTGTTGGCAGGCACAATGTTTCCTCTTGTACTTGTGCTCTATTGAATGGGCTAAATACAGTATACTACAGTATATCACAATGTGGCAGTTACAGTGGTTGCTACATACATAGAAAAAGACACGTATCATTGCAGTGCTATGGTAAACTTATCAGGTCACAGAGGAAATACCTGTTAACTGAGGGCATATTTTGCAACACACTTTACCTTTCGAGTGGACTTCTATTAAAACTCATGTGATGGCCACCTGTGGGCTAACAGTTTCTCTCTTCCCAGACCACAGTGGCACTACTTCTCTCAGTCTGCAGAATTTCCCTGAGCTGGAAAAGCTCAGCCTTTGCCTGGGAAAGTCTTTTTTTCTTCTCCCCTGGGCTCTGTGAGAACTCAGGGCAATTCCAAACCATACAAACTGGAGATTGTGAGTGTATGCAAGCATGATCGTGTGTGTGTGTATGAATGTATGTCTGAGTGTTTATATGCCTCCCAGAGGGGCGGAGGTCTGTGTTTTGACAGTATCAGGTGTACAGGCTTTAATCTCCCCCTCTCTTCAGCTCTCTCTCTCCATGTCATGCATCGTTCCTATGAAAACGGAGCAGAGACACAAAGAGAGAAAACTATTTCTGAATAACAAAGGACAACCTGTCTGCTTCCAAGACTTAAGGACCCTACCCTTAACATAAATAATCTGTCTCAGGTATCTGTGTCTCATATCGGACTAATGCATGCTATTGTAAACAATCACAGAGTGAGCCACGATAGGCTCAGGAAACTGCAAGTGTTGGGCAGATGGAGCAAGAGAGATTGAGAAAATGTGTGTCTGAGTAGAAAATGGAACAACAGAGAGTGCTCTGAACAGGGTCAGTGTTGTATGTTGGGTGGGTGTGGGAGGGTGAGGGGTTGAAAACATCAAACAGTCAGCCTTGCCCTCCAGGCCACCTCTGACCTGGGCCCTTTAGGGGTCAGGAGTCTTAGCAGATACTTAAACCTTTCTGCAGGATTTTGACCTGTCCTTCCCTTCTGGCCCGCCATTCCCCATCCTCGCCTCACCCTCCCCATGCCGCTCTGCAGCCCACCAATAATCCTCGGCCAATCAATAGTAACTGTTCTCTCGATAATTCATAACATTAACATACACTCAATGGCCCAGCGGATGGATGGGGAAGACATAGGAGGGCCATCATTCCAGTATCGATCCCCCTTAGAGGGAGTCGATAGGCGGGGAGGTGATGGAGTTATAGCCTCCCACCTCCTGGAGGTAGAGCCACAGCAGAGCATAGCCTCAAATAAACACACACACACACACACACACACACACACACACACCGCTATCTTCTCATGCCCACAGACATATGGACCGATACCAACACAAGCTTTCAGTGTGTGGGATGTACACATGTACGCGTGTCCTTTGTACATGGCATGCTGTGCCAGAGTGTCACTAAAAGAGATGAGAAGAAACCCTTTTAATTACCCCCCAGAGCAGGGACCTGCTTTTCTATCACCACTCCGACTCTTCTATCGAATTTATCAGACTCCCTCCTTCCGCTGTCTTCACATCTTTCCGTCTTTTTTTTTCTGCACTCCCTTTGCTCCTTCTCTGCCACTCCACAGGGCCCACTGTCCCCTAAGATTTCTTATCTACCACTTTTGCCTTTTGATTTCATGTCCCCGTTGCTCCATACCTCCCCAGCTCCCATATACTGCATATCCCCCCGTGCCCGTTATTACCTCTCCTCCTCTCAGAGAATCAGCTAGCAGCAAATCCTCAAATAATTTTGCCTTAGATGTCGCAAAGTAATCTAAAAGTAATCTAAAAGTAACTGAAAGTATTCAGAATACATGAATAATGGTTTTGAGTGATCTCATGGAATATGCTACTGACTAGAGCTGGGCCATCTTTCCTGATATCAATATACTTTGATTACAAAATGGCAAACATATACCAAATTACATATAAAATAATTGGATGTTCAATGGAATTAATTGTATTCCACTGTTAGGTCTTATATCGGACAAACATTTTCATAACAACAACTTTTGTTAGTTTTTACACAATAAATAATGAATATTGATCCTGTATATTCATTAACAGTAGACAATTGCCATGTACATCATACATCTTCCCCCAATTTTAAATGGATATCTAGCAATGGTAATTGAATACCTTTTTAAAGAAAACTGCCCAACCAGAGGGCAGATACACCACAACTGTGCCAGCTAAAGCTTTGCCTTACTTATCGCTGAGTGTTTGACCCAAAGTGCCTGTGCCAGCTCTTTCATTCCAGTCAGACAAATAGTACAGCGAGTAGACTTGCCACTCCTCTATTCCCTTTTCCCTTGCGAGACATAAAGCACCCTTCACCCATTTCCTCCAGCTTCTCATTCTCACTTCCACACCTCTCCCAAAGCCCCACAAGGGCCCTACACGCAGCACCCTGAAATATAGACTGGCGTAATGGCCCACTAAATTAACTCCTTGTAAGCGTGGTTTAGGAATGGCTGTAATTAGCATATAATAGGTGTGGGAGAGGAGGTAAAGGGCCAGGCCTGCCCTGGGGGCCCCGAGGCTGGGGCTGCGGCCCTCTCTCGTCTCCATCTCTAATAGCGCCGCAAAGTTCAGCCTTATAAACATGTCAGTGAGATGCGTGATTAAACGGCACGGTCATTAGATAATGGATCCTGTACCTGTGGGCTGCCTATCACTCCCCCGTCAGGCCAGCTCAGCGCTACCTTGGCTCAGTCTGTCACACGCAAACACACACACACACGCACATATGACTTCACTGTATCCTCTTTTATCCTGCTATCTCCCCACCAAAAAATCCACATGCAGGAGAGAATAAGTAAGACAGGGAGAGAAAGTGCAGAGCAGCACCCTGACTGATGTAGTTCCAATAATTGCAAGGCCCTGCTTCCTCATCCAAGTGCCTTTTACTTATTTAAACTGTTTGCTTTAAGCGCCACTGAAGCCAATTAGGGGAGGCATAATTCAATGGGGCAGGGAATGAGTGGAATAGGAGGGCTGAGGGAAGGAGGAGGGGAAAGAAATGAAGAGAGGACACCGCTTTTCAGCAGGTCCTTCATCATTTTCCTGACCCATCCTCGTTCTTGCACTTTCACTCAGACGACCAGATTTACTAAGTCTTTTACACCTTGATTGCAATCATTCTGTGCCCGAAGTCATGCGTCTTATTTACACAACAGGTGTGACAGCCTGAAGCAGAGTTTGTCTGCTGTGTCAGCAGTGAGGCGTGCCTCTCTCCTTCATGTACAATGTGCAAAGAGCAGAAGGAGTTATGATAAATGTGACTGCCTGTTTTGCTAAATTTATTAAGATTAATGCAGATTCCATGAACCATAGTAGATCCGAAAGGTATATAGGTCAGTTAGGGTACGTGCTATGTGGAAATTCTTTGAAAAGCAGTTGCTAACAACGCAGGTTTATTAGAAAGAGTGGCAGTGGATGAGGAGAGAAACTTGAATTGGCTTTTACTCTACAGAAAACGAAAGAAGACCAAGAATAAGCCAACCCAATACAAATCTAATGTTACTCAAGTAAAAATGATAACTGATACAAAAATAATACCTATATATCCTAACAAAGTGAACCTCTGCCCAAAATTTATGGAGTGCTGCAGGGCTGACATTTGTTTGTAGGCCATCTCAGAAGTTAGCATTGCCCTGGTTCAAAAACAAAAACAAAAAGCCAATGGGATTTTTCTATTAGATTTTGGAATATTGCAGAAAATAAGCTCTGTGGCAAAAAGTTTATGATACATACACGTTTTGTTCAGCAAGATAATCTTCACAAACGAACACCACTTTTTTAAGTGTAAATTCAATCGTCAGAAGTAAAAAGCTAACGTACACTATAGCTAATGCTATAAACAAACTTAGGTCTTGTACTAAAGCTTTCAGAAAGTTTGAGTTAAAATAGTTTGCAAGAGCGCAAGTATAAACACAACGAGGCTGTAAAGGCGGACGAGTTAGTTTCTGTGTTCACCGTGATGATGTTTCATGTCCTCGACAACCTCTGTAGTCTCTTTAAGCCACTTGTTAGCAACCGCCTTTTTTAAGACACGTAAAATCTTCAAAATTCACGAGTGGGGTATTTACTGATCGTAGAACAAACTGTGAAAATCTCTTACGCTTGTGTTAACCACAAACCTTATTTCAGGCATTTAACCAAAAACCCATTCAAGAAATCCACTGACTTTGAGACGAGAGAACCAGAAGTGCAAAAATGCTAACTCATTTCCGGGTTTTAGGACTCATTCCTGCAGCACTCTATAATGTAGCACTACTTTCACCAACACTGCCGGGGTAAAGACAGCAATTCAGAAACAATTATGAGCGGATATGTGCATTTATATAAACATGCAGGCAGGCACTGTAAAGACACAAGCTAGTCCATTTCGTATTGAGTATCATTCATATTTCGACTCAAAGATCTAAGTAACTGCAGTGGCAGAAAGAGAGAGGATAACATTAACAAAAGCAACTACAGTTCACTTTGTGTGGGAACCAGTGGATGAACTATTGGTTACGGGTGCAGCACTCAAGATCTAGGTGGGACAGAGAGGGAGAAACCACATCCAATCATTCCATCATATACTTCTTCATATCTATCCGCTTCAGACATTTATCCATTCTTTGGTGGCTTTCAGATTAATAAGAGCTGAAGCTGGTGGAGCAACGTGGGCTGGCTCACTCATTCTAACAGCCGTTTAATAAATGTGATTGCAAATGGAACTTGTCACTTGCACTAGGGAGAGCTGGCCAGTCAATACCTCAGCTGGCAGGTGCCTGGGGTCACATATAAGTCAGCAAGTGATGGATATGTATCCAATAATTGATGTAGGGCAGCAGTTATTGTCAGTTTGGCTCCTGCCTCTATTGCTTATTAAAAGCTGTTGGCCTTAAGTACCAGCCAGCCAATTACTGAGGAAGCGAGGTGACTGTTTAGGAGCCTAGATCCTTAGGCTCTCTGCAGAGAAAAGAAATGAACTAGTCTATTGTTTTAGTGCACGCATGCCTCTCTGTATGTATGTGTGTGTGTGTGTGTGTGTGTGTGTGTGTGTTTCATCTAAAATCCTGAGCATTTATTTTTTCAGTGAACTTCCTCTACTTTTTTATGAGGCTCTGTTTCATTGTTCTACCAAAGTGGTTTCCTCAAATGTACATTTACTGTAATACGGCACACATTAATCTGATGGGTGAACTCCTGCCTCTCTTCAGGTCAAAATAGAGCCATTCTCCCTCTCTATTGTTGTCTTTGACCTTGCAGGTTATGTCAGAGCCTGAGAGAAGCAGAACGTAGCAAACAGCGCTGCTCAGCGTTGACCTGTTGACCTCGACTTGCACTGCTTAGTTATTAATGAACTGGCACGTTTCCTCCAGTTCCTCTATCTTGGTTCAAGGTTAACTCATCCGGAGATGAACTTGTTTGTATTGTCCATATCTCAGAGCAGAGCGGGAATCTCCACAATTAGACACTTACAGGTCACCGTGGGAGCCCTGTGTGGGTGACAGTGTGACACCCTGGTCCAGAGATAAGTACAGTGGCACCAACGCTGTTGCAGTCAGCTTACCACAGCAGCCTATCTCCCTAACACAATCTCCCTGCTCTCTGCTCAGCAGGGAGAAAGCAGAATGAGCCGTGATAACACTCATCGCCGCAGGCCCTAACCCTAAGACTGTGGGGAGAGTGGGAGGGGAAACTTTGGATGTGACCGTGGCGTGTAGTAATTGTAAAACTCAGAAAGAGCTGCTGAAGCAGAATTTTGACATGTAGCGCTGCTTTTCAGTTCTGATCAAAGGGTCCACCAGAGCAGTAGCTGATAACCCAATCAATTCACTCCTTTTGTTTTTCGCTGAATGATGCACGTTTAGCGCTAACCTCCAGGCAAAGAATGAAGGAAAGAAAAGGAGGTAAGGG
>LKNJ01001258.1:0-22531 GCA_002120245.1 Maccullochella peelii | reverse complement strand
GGGGGGGGGGGGGATCAAATAAATTTAGCAGATTGTTGGTGAGTTTGATGAAACTATAGAAAGGTATTAAGAGGTGCTGCAGGGGATGTGACGCGCAGAGGAGCCGATTAGAATATGAAATGTTTTAGCAGAGAATGGAGTAAAAAGGCAGGGAGATGGAGGGGAGATAAAAAAATTACCTGTCTACTGCTCTCGTCCTTCAGGAGCCAGGCAGACTGAGAGCCCCCTGCCTATAGAAGACAATCAGTAACAGACCAAGAGGAGGGAGAAAGCGTGTTTGTGTGGATGAGAAAGAGATAGAAAAAGACAAGGAGTGACATACGGGAAAAGAGAAAGACAGATGCTTCTGTAAAGGCAGGCGGTCATAAAGATGGAATGAGAGTGAGAAGCTAATCATTACAGTTTGCAATGAAAAAGAGGCTTCTTAGACACCAATCAATCCATTGGTCGGACAGTCAATCAGTCTGTATTTAGTAGGCCCATCATGTCCTCTAGCCAGGCTGGCAGAGAGGGGAGATACATATGAAGAGGTAAAAGACAGACACCCAGCTCCTGGGAAACAGACTTACTGGGCATAGAGAATAAAGCACACAGCACAACAAAGAGACATCCCAGAATATCTGATGGTGTGAACTGATTCAAGACTGTATGGCACCAAGTTTTGGCCAGCACAGCAGCTACACACCAGTCTTCACTAGATTTGTCCAGTCTACTCTGGCCATACTTCTGTAATGTGAAGACGCACCAAGACTATGACTAAAGAAAAACACAAAAAACTGGAAGTCATTTTTAAAGCTGCACTGAGCAATATTTTTATATGAACCAAAAAAATGACTGTGTAATGTTTTCAGCAGGAAAAGCCAAGTCAAAATCACTGTAAGCTCCATGCCTAGCACCAAACTGCAGGCAGAAAAAATAGCATCTAGCTGGTGAACGTAGCGGAGCATTTAGCAGCTTAAGAGCCAGATATTTCCCTCAGGAGTTAGCAGAGACCAAAAACAGGAGAGTGAATACTGGACTTACATTCTTTAGGTGGACACAAACACGACTCCAAATGAAAGCAAATGCTGCTCCATGTCTGCTGGATGTGTAAATAGGGGAACTGTTTGCTAACACTTTCACCACAACAACTTTATAATTATAAGATGATTATATGGCAATGATGTGTTCACAGTTTGTTCTACTGTCTCTTCATGGCCAAAGAAAAGGCATTACTGTTGCTTTAAAAACATAATTTGAATGAATCAATCTACATACAGTACATAAGTGCACCCAGGGCCTTAGCCCCTTGAAATGGTGTTGGAACTCAAACTAATTCTTTCTTCTTGCTCTTTCTAAACATTCAATATCAAGGTAAGGGGCATTATCAGACCCACTGATTAGGTTTAAAAGCTATCACATGAAGTGCAAGTATGGCCTCAAATACTTCAAAGTTAGGTGCTAAATGGAGAGAGTTTAGGATTACTCTTCAGATGGAGTTTTTCTGCAAAATTAGACCACAATTAGACCACTCTGATAGCTCTTGGGAAACCATTCATGGTGTAATCTGTGTTTAAACCCCACAATATGCTTATAAAATATTCAGCAGGACAAGAAAATAAAGCAATATAGTGTTTGCACAGTGTTATAGTTGGCATATTTGAGGAGTTTGTAATTTCAAAAACTCTGGCAGAAAAGAAGTTAAACTGGCATTGCTAATATATCCATGTGTGGTGATTATTGAGAAATGCTGATTGGCTGTCCTGGTTGACAATGCCACATAAGTCAGATGCAAGTGGAATGAAAGCAACGCATTTCACACCAAGTTTATATTTTCACGCATCCAAATCAAGAATATGCCCAGCAGCACTTAACATTTGACTAATTTTGTAGTGCTTCATTCAAATAAACGTCAGACTTCCACAAGAATCCGCCATCATTGCTGTGGTTGGTAGATCATTTCAGTCACTTCTTACAGCAGCAGGAGGTGAAATGTGCATAATTTTACTGATGTCAGCTCTAATGTTCAATTTGTGGGGTCGCCCCCGAGGCTTAAGGTTTAAAATTGCAATCGTGAACCTTTGTTGTATCGCACTCTCTCTCCATCCCTCATTTCCTGTAATAAAGGCACAAAACTTCCCCAAAAACATTAGTAAAAGCCAAATTTGTGAGAAAATTCACTGTGTAAATAGTAGACTTAGTAATGAATGCATTAGTTAATACTATGAGTGTGCTGATTGTTTCACTTGAGTACTGGAATGAGTACCAGTGCTCTGGTGCTGCTTTGTGAACTAAATGAGGTCTGTGTGTGTGTTATGATCATTGACTGTTATAAATGTAGTTGGAACTGAGGATGTAATGAGGGTAAAGGAATCACATAAGGAGGAACTGTGTGTATCCACATGTCTCCACTCTCCGCCCTGACGGATGGGGATTAAAAGACGCTAATGTGCATGCGGGGGCCGCTGACCTTCCACAGAGATTGACTTTACACCAGTGGAAATGGAAGCCAGTAAATCAGTGGGCTGCTGTGGCGCTCATCCCAGCGCATCACTCCCTCTGACACTGTCAGCCGAGACAAGAGCACATTAATCACAAACATAGGCCCAAATACTGTGCTGTAGGTACAGCGGTGTCCCATCCATTTATCCATTTAGCACTGACTGTAACACACACACAGTATACACAAATGGTGAGATGGTGAGACAAGCATTCATGGATGCCCAAAAGCACTGACAATCTCACACATACATGTGAAATAAGAAACACCTCTCAATATGTCATATGTCCTTACTAATAATGTTAATATTTTACTACTTTTTTAACTTTCAGTGCATTTACTACATTTATAGTACTCTGATGTCTTGCTAATGGTGTGTTATCTTTGCAAACAGACGACTGCAATCTGTTAGTTTCTGCCTTTTGGTTTTTATCTGTGTGTGGAGACAAGTCTTTTGTTTGTAGTCTCTGGCAGCCAGGCCTGGTTAGGGAAGAGGAACATCTGTGATAAATTTCATATCGAACCAAATGAGCTCTGGCGCAGCAGAGGGCCCATGACAAACTTCCTGCATGTGCTAGTATGAGGACGGATCTGGAGCCAGTCAGTTGCAAGCTGGCACACGCACATATGCATTCAGACACCTAAACACGCATGTGTATGTGCGTATTGCCAAACACCCAAGTGCATGCACTTACTGTTATCTAGAGAGACATATGACTCTTGTGATAGGCACGTTTCAAAGGAATAAGAGACAACCACAAATAACCATGTGTTTAATTTACGTCTAAACGGACAGAGAGTGGAGGGATATGAAAGCAGCGGTTATCTTTTGAATAAAACTATCCACACTAGCAAAGATGTAGCAAACACCTACAGAAAAGTGTATTCAGAGCATTGCTCTCCAGGCAGTGTTAGGAGTATTATCAGCAGTGGAGTTGTTTCACAGTGGTAGTTGATAGAACTCATTCAGTCTTATTGACCAGTAAAGGGCCCCACCGAGACTGGAGTCCCTTTATGGACTGACCCTCAGCGTTTCACCATACACAGGCCAGAGGCTAGTGAGGGCTAGGGGGGCATTAACCCTCCCTCAGGTCAGGGCCCTGACCCACTACAGCCTGCCAAATCCCACTCCCAAGCCCAAGTGTGGCCCGCTCCACTCAATACCCTTTTAATTGCATTGGGATGGTTTGCGACCTATCGATTAATACGTGTATTTATGTCATCCCAGGCCCAGAGGCTACATTGTATTTCTGTGTGGCATATTCATTTATTTACCTATCTGTCCCACCCCTCATGCATCATCCATATATCTATCCATCTCTCCTTCGAGAGCACTTCAATTGAAGGGCTCCCATAATTACTGCAGCCCTATAATTGAGTGCTTTGATTTAGGATTTTTCTGTTCCCTCTCCCCTGCCACTGCCATCACTCGCTCCACGCCTCTCCCAATGAAAGACAGAGGGATGAGATATGGAAATAGAAAAATGGGAGATGGAGAGTATAAGATACCCCCCACCCCCATACACACACTCTCTCTCTCTCTCTCTCTTTCTCTCTCTCTCTTATCAGAATCTACTGTTTCTGTCATCCAAGGGGGGAGGGGCAAGTTGATAATTACTGAGGGAGATTCATGCAAATCGATGCCAAATTAAAGCATTATAAAGGCTTTTATCAGCTTTTCTTTTCCAAATTGAAGACGATAAAAACCCATTTGAGAGGCGGGAGAAATGGCCCCCGTCCCTTCATTTAAAAAAAGAGAGAATTGTAATTATGTTAACACCAATAGAACCCAAAACCCCTTTTCTTAACTCACTTACTCATTCATAATTAATTAATTTCTCACAAAACTGGGCAGGAAGAACAATGCCGTCCAGCGTCTCCTCTCCTCTCCCCTCTCTCTATTTTCAGGAGAATAAAGGGGGGGGCGCCGGAGATATTGTTGAGTATTGTGACAGAGGGCTCATTTCCATACCTTGCCTTACACTAGGATTCTCTGTTTCCTTAGCTTAGCTCTGTCTGCCTCGGGGCAGCAATAAAAGTGCCTCTGTTTTAGAAACAAAGGTGGGTGGACAAGGACGGGATGGTGCATCTGGAGCCACGTGAGGCCTACAGAAACACAGAGAGCGAAACGGAGAGAAAGGAAGACAGACAAAATTAGAAGAGATGCCCTTGACCACACATATTTCCTTACACCGATAGAACAGAAAAAAAGTATGTTATTTTTCCATCTGCACAGCCAGCAGACGTTAACTCGGGGTCCGTTACTAAAACATGGAGTTCCCTGCGTGTACGTCATGGCCAGTTGGTCCACATCAGCTCTGTAGTTCAAGGCTGTGAGTTTAAGGAGAAACAGCTCGTCTGAGTACGAGAAACAGATAGCTAGAACGTACAGACACAACAGAGATAAGGCCTTGCAGTGAGAGCAATTGAGAGAACGACTGCCTGACAGACAGTCACCTCGGGGCTGTCTCGTCTCATCTATTAGACATTCAACACTTCAGTTACAGCACGCTCAACGGCAACAGCCAGGCTCCTGCTCACCTCCCCCACCTGAACGCTGTGACGGGACACACCAAACACACATGTGGAGGTCTAGACTGGGTGGGAGGGGGTGGGGGGGTTGCTCAGAGAGATAACCTGTCA
Source organism: Maccullochella peelii (assembly GCA_002120245.1). Taxonomy (NCBI): domain Eukaryota; kingdom Metazoa; phylum Chordata; class Actinopteri; order Centrarchiformes; family Percichthyidae; genus Maccullochella; species Maccullochella peelii. The sequence continues at coordinate 17,409 of LKNJ01001258.1, read as the reverse complement.
CTCCACAGGGTCTTTACACGTAACACATGGTCGGCACATGTACATACATCAGCCTTTGCACCGTAGCCAGCCTGATGTGTGTGATGTGTGAATGCCTGGGATCTTATCTATCGCACCTCGTGTCACTCACACACCAAACACGCACGCAATTTTAAGACTATTGACAAGTAATGATAAAAATACTCATTCCTCAGAAAAAGAAACTTTATGCTTTATATGTTTTTCTACTTACCTATCTACCTATCTATTCTGAGGTGAGAACGCTGTCATTCACACTGACACACACACACACACACACACACCTGCAGGGTTTGACCAAGCTGCTGCTGTCTGCATTTTGTTGCTGTTTATGACCTTATTTGGCTTGTATTTGGAGGGGTCAACAGCGGCAGCCAGAAGTCGCTACGCTGCTAATCCAGGCTAATGTGCTGTTGACAACAGCCCAATTACACAGGACTCCTGCTGAGAGAGGACAGAGGAGCAGGAGGAGGGGCTGAGGACAGAGGGTAGGAGCGATGAGGAGTGAAGAGAAGGCACGGAGAACAAAAAAAACAAAAAACAAAGGAAGATGCCAAGAGAGTATGTAAGACCATGGCAGGAAAAAGAAAGATATATAATAAACATTTAAAAGGGAGGTAAAAGGAGATTGTACATGTGTGTCTGTACATTTGTGCACGTGTGGTTTAGTGGCGAGGCGTGGTGCTGTGCAAACACAAGCCTGCTGGGCAGAGAGACAGAGGGAGAGTTTGTGAGGCAGTGTGGAGCTGCAGGGAGCCTCATTACACCCAGCAGGAGCCTCACTCTGCCTCATCACTTCTGGCTGTATTGGGAACAACCACTGCTTACTATTGTACACACACACACACACACACACACACACACACACACACACACACACGCACACACGCACGCACACACACACACACACACACAGACACCACAGCACCAGATAGTATAAGCACAGGCAAGCTGTCCATCTCACAGTTGAGCATCAGTTATCTGACACACAAAGACACATTTAAAACTTACCAGTGATAGGTTTTCAATGTAGCGAGTCCCTGGGGCCCACAGGTGGTCATTTGAGAGGGTCCCCAACAAAAAGTGTGTAAAAACCGCAGTGTTAAACTCCAATAAAATGTTTGATGTTATAAGGTTATAGCCATGTACATGCAAAATGTATCTGAAAATTAAACAAATAAAATCCCAAATCTGAAAACTTTATTTACAAAACAATGTGAGGCTCAGTAGGCAGAGTAGGTACGGGCAATGTAGAGGTACTCTTGGTAGGCTGAGTGGAGGCTGAGGCAGGGAGAGGGGGCATCAGAGATAGATGATTTAGAAGCACAAAATATACCTACAATAGTTATATATATATATATTATATATTATATGTATAATCTATTTCTTTGGTGGCATTTTAAAACATTTTCCTTTTCCTGAATAATTTATTATTCAGGAAAAAAACGGGATCTCATCTTACGTGAAATGTATGCACAGATAGTAAGAAAATGGCAGTGGCCAGTGAAAATATATATATATTTTTTTTACATTTGTTTGGTTAATTTTTACGGTTTCAACACGGCATATCTCCTGGATGGTAAAGCATCATAGACAAGAGTGAATACAGCATTGATCAGAGCTGATTGTACAGTGGCCACGTGAGTTTATTTATCAATACTTGATTCTTGATATGAAATCTGTGCGGCGAGGATTGGTCTTGTTGTAGCGAAAGCAGCATGTTTGAGACTATGAACACACGGGATCTCATCTGCACAAGATAAACTGTAGAAAATGGTGACCGGAAGATTTATTTTTTTGTGCCAGCTAGCAGGGCACAAAATTAGCACCAGCCAAATGCCGGTAAAATAAGTGGCTGGTAGATTTGTTTCACCCACCAGCCAAAAAAACAATGTTAATCTCTATTGAGTGGCTGGTAAAATTTGAACATTCACTAGCCATTTGGCCGGTGGACAAAAAATAAATTTTGCACCTTGCCAGCAAGGTGTTTTTTGGTTTATTTCTATGACATCAACACGAATTTGTTGGTCGTAATGTAGCGATTATTAGGGAAAAAAGGCAGGAACGCATACCTAGCAACATCACTGACTTACATTCAGGATGAATCATCATCATTCATTATACGTCAAAAGTATGAAATGTGCAGGAACACACATTCCAAGTCTTTTTTGCATTTTTTTACTGAGCTACTGTATCTGCTCAGGTAGTGGAAGATATTTTTGAAAGGGTATGTGCTGTAGTAAGGTAGGATACATTGACTAAGTGTGAGGTACTTGAAGCAGCACTCTACTATAAATGGGCCAATGATATTTGCTTAAACAGTAATAATGCTCTCTAATCAAATGTATGCTATACAAGACATCGCCACACAGGAAGGGGGATCTTACTGAAAGAACAAGAAGCGGAGAGAGATAACTGCAACCAATAGCTGAAATACATGACACATAATTCTAACAAACCCACACATGACCACACGTATGAGTGTGCGCAAGCAGACACACACACACACAAATACACACACAGGCACACACACAAAGTCAAAACAAAGCTAATCAGCTCACCAACAACAGCCCTCCTCAGGGCCACAAATCCAGCCACATAAATCAGGACTGGCAGGAAAATGAGGCTTGAGGAAATGGAGAGAATGAAAGGCAGACACGGGAGAATGGGAAAGAAGGGAGGACAGTGTAAAAAAGAGAGATAGTGGATAAAACAGGCAGGAAATACAGAGAGGAAGCAGGATAAGCATCAGGAAGGAAAGGGGAGGTGAAAGGATGGTTCGGTGAAACTGAGGTAAGGGCAAGGAGGAGCAAGTGAGCATCTGAGAGAGAAAGAATTAAATAAAAATGCAATAAAGCAGCCGGTGTGAAATCAATCTGCTTAGAGTTTTGTTTAATAAAAATTCATGAAGGGCTGGTGGCCGAGAGCTCATGAGAAATATTGGTGGCAATGTGAGGGACGCCAGACTTGGAGGAGGGGGAGTTGCCCGTGTCTCTGTTGATCGTGTGCGTGAGTGTGTGTTTGCTTTTGCCTGTTTATCTGTGTGTTTGTTTTGACATCAGTGTGAGTTACAGGGCTGCAGCGAGTCTGTGAGAGAGGGGACAAAGAAGAAAAGGATTGAAGGTCTTCATAATAACAGCCTTCCTACAGTGGAGAGAAGGAAAGGAACTGGGCTGTAAGTCATGGTGTCTGCCCCCACGTCTGTGCACATCTTTGTCTCTCTCGTCAAGGCCTCAGAGTGTGAGGCATGGCAGGGTTATACTAACGTGGTGTAAATCTCTGTCTTTCACAGCAGACAGGTGCAGGTTGATCAGTAGTTTATGTGCTGTCCTGGAGGCTGAAACCAGATGTCTGCATGCCACCAGCACTCATGGTCACAGTGTCCAGCTATTGGCCGGACCCAGGCTGGTAGCAGCAAGTTTGGTAGTCATCCAATTAATCAATTAATCATTTAGTCTATGAAATCCAAATGAAGCGAAAATGTCCATCATCATTTCCCAAAACCTAAGCTGATGTCTTCAAATTGCTTGTTTTGAACTCCATCATATATGACAAACAAAAGCAGCAAATCCTCATATTTGAGAAGCTGGAAGCAGTGAATGTTTCTTCAGATTTTTGGGGAAATTCGTTTATTCGCTTTCTTGCCGAGAATTACACGAGAAGAGCAATACCGCTTCCATATCTGTCTGGTAAATATATGACCTAATGTGTTAATTAATAAGCTTTAGATGTGTTGGTAGGAGGATTTTGTTACCTTTGGACTAGGGCTGCAACTAATAATAACATCATTTTCATTATCGATTAATCTGCCGATTATTTTCTCGATTCAACAGTTTTTACATATTCATATTCTGATATCCAGTACCCTAAAAATCCCATTATGTCCCACAATGATCGATATGAGGGACGCTGTTGAGGCTTTTCAGAAGGAAACTCAAATTATCGAAACATCACATCTCAACAGATGCCATTACAAATCTTATGTTAGTTACTTACGCAAGTGTGGCAATTAAGCAAATGGATTGGATATTATTTATTGTAATTTGATGGGGATTTTATTTTCTTTGATTCATGCTTGTTTTGCACAGAAATCCTGAATAAATGCATTATGAAAGATCTTCACAACAAAATGTGCCAAAGGTCATGGACGGAGAGTACTTCTGCAAAGCACTGATGACAGGATCCAGCTGCAGGGAAGCTCTTGATGCCCCCCATCCTTTAAAAGGTCTTTCACGACGAAATAAACACACACACACGCACACACAGAGTTCATGCATTGTTTCGTCATCCCTTGCACCACTTCATTATCGAACTTGCCATTACATGTAATGATATAACATAACTGTTGACCTTTAGTGTTAACATGTATTGTACTGGAAATTGCTTTGAGTAAGAATACTGTCGGAATCCCTGCAGTCTAATCTAATGGCACAATAACACATTCTGCTGAATTTCCAGGACCGTTTACCAGAGGCTGATGCAGGCTGCCAGGCAGGTCTCGAGGTCAGATAGCAAGGGGTCAGAGGTCAGGACACAGTAATGATTTAGTATCTATAGTCATGAGACGTAAGGGTCAGGGCCAAGACAATTTAGATAAGAACTCTTTATCTGTGTCCCCTCCTTCCTTTCTTTCCTCCTTTATTTTCCTTTTCAAGCACAGAAGGTAGAGCCAGAGGTTAGAAAGTAAAAGCCATTTCTTGAACTTCCTGCTCTTAACCACTGCTTTTGGGCAAGGCATGCTGTGCTTTTAAGTCAGAAGTTATTTGAAACATTATGTTAAATTGTCGTTTTCTTTTTGGTTTTAAATAATATTAAATTGTCCCTGTCCCTGTTCTCTTCAACTCCCCTCAGTTTAGAGGCACACACAGCTCGTCCTCCTCGAGGCCAGACTGTGCTGTTGACGCTACTTTGCACCACGAGTCATGTTACAGTAAGACATGATGGATATCAGATACTTGAGCTAGCATCCAACTGCCTCCGAAAAAAAAAGTAAAAGCTTTGTAGTGCATAATGAAATCAAGCTAAGGGTCCCACCCACGATCTCGGAGAAAAGCTCAAGGTCAAACCAGGAGCTGACTACTGAGGTTTCAATTCTGGAAACAACACCAGAGCTCTGGGAGACTTTATCTCTTTCTCTCTAGTTTCACTCCAACAGATGCAGGAAGATATTACCAAAAACTTTGGGGAAATGTTCATGAACATTAAAACACAGATAGTCCAATTCTGGTTATGCAAGATGTCCGATTACACTTCTCCATAAAACTTGTTTTACAGTAGCACAAACAGAAAGTTCGTCAGGTAAAAAGGTTCCATATAGACTTGGAAACTGAAACAATTTGTTTAAGCTTTGGCAAAGGCTGAATAGAATAGAGGAAAAAAACAAAAAAAGAAATCCTTGCATACATTGGAGGCTGATCCAAGGTCGCAGGAGCTGAAGTCAAATAATTCCATCCACCTCTCCACTTCCATGTCATTATTTTCCACTGCACTATTTAAATGTATCTGCTAGTCATGCCTCTGTACAGTTATTATATTTTGCATCTGAAGTCATTTTAATTTGAGGTGAGGCTACAACCAATCTAACAAGTATACACCGTTTACTTTATTGTGTCTGTTTGCTTCTATTATATGCATGTGTGTGTTGGTGGTGTGTGCTACAATATCCGCAGTATGCAGGCTTTACTAACTGAGGTGCTCCTCTTCCTCTTCTCTACTTACACCCCCTACCCCCTACCACGCATGTATCCCATGTAACTCTGTTCTGTCTCTCGTCACAGCCTGGCCCGCTCCTGCAGCCTGCACATTCCTTCCTTCCTGTCCTATTGTCAGAGACAGCTGGGGGAATCCCTGCATTCGGATATGAGGCCCCCTCAATCCTCGTGACCTGTGGTGTCCTCACAGGACGTGCTTTCCTGCCCCTGTCAGACACAGAATTCAGCGGTGCGTGCACACACACATATGCATAATCACACACAGAGACTGAATGGAGGCGAATCTGTGAGTATAAGAGAAAGGAAAAGAGAAATGCAGAGGAAAGAAAGACTTAGAGAAAGGCTTAGAGAAAAAAAAAGGAAGGAAAAGGTGAGACGTGCAAGCAAACATTATCAGGACCACATAAAAAAATCCTTTTCTGCGTTAAAGCCAAACAGAATCTATGTTTCAGACAGGCAAAAAGATAAAGCAAGAGAGAGGTGTGGAGAGAGAGATAAATGTAGAAGGTAGACAAGGCCTAATGAAGGCAGGAGGTTGCTCCTTGACAGCTGTAATGAATAACACTCAATACTATTAATTGGTACAATCGCTGTTCATTTGGCAAAATCACTAGCAGGGCTACTTGAGAGTGGAGCTGAGCATTCACGGTCACACTTAACCGAGCACCTTACCCCCCCTTCCCTCCATCTCTTTTTTTTTTTTTTTTTTACCCTTTCCTCCACTGCGTCCCTCATGTTCTCCTCTCTCACCACAGAGGACATACCTGTCAGTGTGCTGTTTTTCTCCTCTCTTCTTCTTGTTTCACCCCCCAAATTCTCACTTTCCCTGTCATTAACCAACTCACTGTCCCATCCCCATTTCAATTTCTCTGTCTCCTCCAGCTGTTCAGGACAGTGTGTAGGCCATTGGTAGCAATGTACTAATAGCAGGAGGGTAATTGTCTCAGACCGTAACGTGTGGTGGTTTAACATCGAACAGGACTGCTCAGCTTCCACTGCTGCTTCCTGACTCCAACTGAGACAGCAATCTAGGTCTGCACATATTATTACTATTATATTCTAGGAAGGGAAGGAATAGAGGAACGAAAGTACAAGTCAAGTTTGTGTCATCACCAAGATCATCTGAATAGTTTTTTGGACTCTCTCCTCGCACAAACTCATTTCAGGCAGGGATAACTTTAAGAGCATAAGGAGAAGGAAAGCGACCCCCTCCTTCCACCTGGGCAATTAAAGTGGGAGCCAATTAAAATGAGTGTAATAGTCCCCGCCGGGTGAGTTGTTAAACAAGATGGGGGTTATTGTCCTTGGAGGAAATGGCCCAGAACTCAAGACATCTTTGCTCTTCTATTCGATACACCTGCCCCCTCCTGCTCCGTGCTCCTCCTGTCCAAACTTTGCTGCTCCACAAAGATGAGGCTCTTTTTCTAAAACGGCACCTATTTCTGATATCTTCTGAGATCTCTCTGATTCATTGTCTCTTCTAATGGGACGCAGAAAAAAAAGAAACTAGTTTAAGAAGCTGCCACATTTGCCAAGTTCAGGCAATAAAAAATGAAAACAGACAGGAGAGGAAGAGGGTCCACAATGGTTCAATGGATAACAGGGATGGATTTCCACCTCCAACACAGGCCAGTTTCACCCATGTGTGTATGTGAGTGTGCATAGAGATTACAGGAAGGCCCATCCCTAGCTTCCTCTGCTGCCCAGTGCTCCAACCAGCTTCTACTTAATGACCGTTATGTAAGCAGGAATTGTGTGAAACACATCTGCACTATAAGACCTGGTTTACTGTAGAGGTCCAAAGGTTATACAGAATAGAAAGAAGATATAATAATAATAATAATAATAATAATAATAATAATAATAATGAGCAATAAGAAACAAGTGCTTTATCATACATAGCGATTGTGTTATGGCTGTTTTGCAACAAACAAGGCACTGCTGTGGCAGATGATTTTTCTCTGGCTAGGTGTGACACTGTGTGAGCATGTGTGAATACATCACTCCCATGCTTTAATGTCTCAATCTCAGGAGATTAAGGGCCTAATCAAGCCAGCGTCTGCCCTAATGGGGGGAAATTGAAAGATAGATATGGTACTTTACACAGCTGATTAACCAGCAGATTGTGTGTGCCTGTGTGCCTGTGTGCACAAGATTGTAAGAATCTTTCACTACAAGCTCATTAAGCTAACCATGTTTATATTTTTGTCATGCAAACAACAGAATAGACTGAACACTTTATTTGTCTGTGGACTTTAATACATAGATCTACACATATTGTCAGCATGTGTTAACAGCCACATGCATATGTAGATTTGTAGTGTAGCGCTTTAAGACGGTTTGTCGTGCAGGTTCTGCATGGTTGCTTCTAGAGCCCAACCACAGACTGTATATAAAGATGGCATGACAGCTCCCCAAAAGTGAAGCCAAAACATCTCAATCGCCCCCTGGTGGCTGGCTGCAGTATAGGTCATAAATCTCGCCCCCTCCATGTTAGCGGATGGGAGACGGGCCGAACTGAAAAATCGAAGTACACATCAAATACATTTTTCCCAAAGGTTTCTGTCATTTTAGGTAGTTTTTAATCACACTAATGTATGTTTAAATGCTAATCTTTCTGATAAGTTTGGTTTTAATTAGTTATTTGATGCTCTAAAAAAGGGGGGTGAGACGTCATGATTGACAATTGTTAAGTGTGCTCGCGATTGGTTCAAGGGGGTGTATAGGCAGGAACTCGACACTACTGCGCAGACTGGCTCCAAATGACGTCACCAGCGCAAAATGGCAGCTCCCATATCCGGGACATTCTGGCTTCATTTTTGTACAGTAGGAGGAATCTTTATATACAGTCTATGAGCCCAACCAAAATAAAAAAAACTGGCCAGCTAATATTATCGGGTGCTATTAGCTTGGTATGGCTGTGTATGTCAGCCAGTGTGAAAGTAAAGAAATGCCAAAGTTATGTTTGCAGTAATATAGAAAACAATGCTGCCTTTACATACAGTAATGGCAGCACACTGCAGAGCACAAGCGTATTTTTCAACTGTAAACTGTCCCACTCAGTACATATATCTTTGTCACAATTAAGTGATCCTTAGTTAGGTTTTAACCTACTGGGTTTTTGAGGATGACACTGATCGATATTTGGCAGTTTAAAAAAATCCAATTATGATATATCAGCCAATAGTACTTTTTGTTTATTACATAAACACATAACATAAGCAATCTTGATACGAATCCCTTAAATTAATTGTGACCAAGCTACATATTGAGTGAGACATTTTATCGTGGAAAAATCAACTTGTTAGTGCTCTCTGGTGGTCTAGTTTGGTATATCTGTACTGCAATTTCTTTTTACTTATCGGCTGACATATAAATCGATGCCGATATATCTGTAATAAGCTATATATCGGCCTATCTGGTCTAGCTTTACTCTCAAATGTTAATATTGGTATCAACCTCAAAAACCTAGTATTGGTTGGGCTCTAGTTGCTTCATTCTGTCAAGGTGTTACAAGGTGACACTTGCAGGGTGAATGAAATTCCACAATGCCACTTAAAAGTTTCCCAATCCCACTAAAAAGCAGCTCAACATAAATCCACATGAAATAGTTTGACATTTCTTCCTGAAAATGAGATATCACTGTGCGCATGTCAGTAAAATCTATACTTTGGTTCATTTATCTGCACATGCATTGACCAGATTGAGTGCCTGTCCACAGACTTAAAGAAAGGGATGATGGCACTAAACAAAATATGGCCTCAAGCACAATTTTTATTTATATATATATATATATATATATATAGAGAGAGAGAGAGAGAGAGAGAGAGAGAGAGAGAGAGAGAGAGAGTTTTTTCATTTTAAACACATCTGACAGAAAATGCTTTGTCAGAATTACTGTTCCAAAGTGTTTTCAGTGCACACATTACACTTTTTCTGTTAGCCACTGAATAACTTTCTTCAGAGCACAGTGTAAATGATCAGACCTAAAGGCTCTCTGGTAATATCTGAATTATGCATTGAATGTTTGATTGATGGGAGTGGGCTCCAAAACGGTATCTTGATTGAGCGATAACTGCTGCGTCAATAACAAGTGTTTGATAGATTGCTAATAAGTGCTACTGAGCCTGTAACAAGTGAGCAGTGGCGCTGTGTGTGTGTGTGTGTGTGTGTGTGTCTCCACAGGGACCTGTCAACCCATCAGCCTTATCAGCTGGGTGAGAGGTCTGCATGGTGTCGCTGAATATCTCTTCACCTCCCGTGCAAACACAGTGCTATCACAGCGTATATCCTCCCCAGGGAAATGCAGAGGGGCTAAAGAGGGGCCTGCACACTTTATGAGGCGAAATAAAGAAACATATGGAAAGAGGACAGGTGAGGAAGGTGTGCATGTATGTGAGGGTGGGAGTGTGGAAGGGCGAGTGTGAAAGTAGCAGAATGTGCATATAGGTGCGAGGGGGTGCAAAAACAAAGTGTTTTGTGTCAATAGGTGCTGAAAATGTGGCAAATAGAGTGGGATAGCAAGGGTACCCGTGAAAGAACAGAAAACTGGTGTGTGTGCATGATTGTGTTTGTGTCTGTGTGGCTTATGTGGAGGAGACACACACAGAGAGCAGCGGCCTATGCAGTGTGGTGGAACTTCTTTCATCTCAGCGCATTTGGTTTGCTCCCATTCTTCATTAACTCCATTAACAGATGAGCCACGGCGATTAGCGAAGCTTCCCGCTGATTCAGCTCTCACACCCCCACCCTCCACTGCCTCTTCTCTACCCCTCTGTCGCTACCTCGTTCCAACACTCCTCCTCCTCCTTCAACTCACGTCTGGGGGGCTGTAAGACCACTCAGCCCAAAGTCACAAGGAGAAATGTACTGTACACACATTCACACATAAACTGGCACACGTGAAGAAAACATCATGCAAAAATAATGGACACTTCCTAGGATTTTAATCACAAGACATTTCATAGTTTGCCACTTAAGCCACAATAAGTTAAACACCCGGGTGTGCACAGAGGGCCATAAAGCCAGTCTATCCCTCCCTGCAGTGCCTCTTTATTCAGCTAACAATTTTTACTGCTCTGTGCCATCTTAAAGCCCTCTGCTCCTCCAGCGGGCAGTGCCAAGGGGGCAGTCTGCCTGCCGTACACTGTGCCATTAGCCACGGCTGGCTCTTTAGCCAAGAGGAAAAGGGAAAACAGGCACTGATTGCCAAAAGGTACTTTAGAAGAGAGAGAGAGGGAAGTAGAAATAAACAAAGAGACAGACAGACGAAGGAGATTTTCCTTTTATTCCCCAGCATCTGTTCTATAATAGCCCCAATTAACAGATTAATTGGACTCACATTCCTCTGTTATCCCTCCTCCCCGCATCCTTCCCTCCCTCATTGCTACCTATACTCGCAAGGAGCTAAAAGATTAGGGAGTATTATGTTGCCATTGACTGACTCCTCTGGCCCAGCAGTGATTTGGACCCTCTTAACAGCTATTTCAGGTGCGAAGAAGTACAGATGTGTCACAGTTCTGATGACAAACCTCTCTGACAGAAAAAAACAACAGCATTTGTCCACCTGAGAGTCACAGAAGACTGAGGCCTCGGTTCTGACTTTTGATCGGTAATAAATGATGCAACAAAGAAGCTGCCACTCAGAAATCTCTCTTCCTCTTCCATCTGAGATCTGAAAGGTCGTCGCCAACGGTTCTGGCGCTTTGGAAACAACAACAATAACAACCGCAACAACAAAAAGACTTTAGAATGCATAAACATGGGTTTGTTAAGGGGCATGGTGGATGCTTGTTGGATGGATCAGGACACACACGGTTACACACCACGCTATTTTTTTCTGTCTCCATCTTCATCTCTAGTGTTCTGGTTTTGCATCATGAAATTAATGACCTGCCAGTTGACTGAAGTGAGGCTGTTTTTTAGTTTTTTTTTGTGGTGTGCATGTTTGTGACTGTGTGTCTGTACAGCTGTGCACACGGGTAAGTATCTGTGAGTGTGTGTGTGTGTGCGTGTGCAAAATGCTCATTTGCATATGCCTTTGGTTGTCTATGTCTGCGTGTGTGTATACAGTGTGCAATTTCTGTGTTAACGAGAGCCCGGGCTCCAAGCATCGCGGTGGCTGAGGATCCCGGGGTAGAGCTCTTTTTGCCCATTCTGACACAAGGCACTTGTTATAAATTATTGACACTCACCCACCTATCTTCTCATTTCCCTCCCATTTGTCTCTCTCTGCCCCCTGCACTCAACCCCTCCACCACTTCAACACACAAACACTTAAAAAGGGGAAATCAACCTATGCTCCCTTCCACACAGCCACATGTGTTTGGCTGAGGAACAGAAGACGAAAGGCCTGCTGATTGAAGCTTTACACGTTGCTCCTGTCTTGTTACTCTCCCCGCACATCACAGCGCTGACTCCAAACACCTAACACAGGAAGCTCGTAATATACATACTCCCGACAAATTAATTTTACCTCTCTCCGAGCCTCAGTCTCCATCAACCTCTCCCTGTTTCACCCCCCGCCTCTCTCCATCACTCTTCACGCTGAAGACGAGAGGAGCTGTGCCATCTGGCTGCGTGTCAAAATAATATCATTTCATTTGTTACATGATTAAATGGCTTCTTTTCACTGGGAAGCTCTGACTCCTAAAAAAGTACTTCCAGGCTCTGTGTATCGTCCGTTTAACTCTCGCTCGCTGTGTTTCCTACACTACACTATGAGCTTTCTTTGTCCTGCTGTACGCGACAAAGCGATCGCTCTTTGTCTCCCTCTTCTTTGTCTTGTTCTGACCGTTGTGTCTCAGGCCATTTTCAGACGTTGGCAGTCTAAACTTTTCCCTTCACACAGGCTCACATTATTAGGATCCTAAATACAACAAATGGCCCATACAATAGAGAGAGAGAGAGAGAGAGAGAGAGAGAGAGAGAGAGAGAGAGAGAGAGAGAGAGAAGCATATTGGAAAGTGTAAGAAAATGGAGCAAGCTTCCATTCTTCCAGTGACTCTTGACTGTCTCCTACATGAATAAGAGGCATGGCTAAACGTGCTGCATAATTTGTACTTTTAATGGCAGAGCCTTCCATTCCTGTGACATGACTTAATCAATAACCAGGCCTGTCGCAGTCTCAGCCCAGACTCGGCTGGCGTTTTATTAATTTTGAACAGGCACACTAACTAGGCGTCTGCTAGCGAGAAGCATTTCACACGGGATAATAGGCACCCTGGATTGATAGGTTCATTCCATGTATGCTCAAACCCGCATCCCTCTTTTTCCCCTATCTATCTCTCTACCCCCTTTATCTCTCTCTCTTTCTCCCCTTTCTTTCCCTCTTTCTGTCACAGAGTGATTTAGGGACGTCTGCGTGTGCGTCAGCTGGGGGAGGAGGGAGAGATGGATAAATAAGACTGGAAGAAGGGATAAATAAAGTGAAAAAAAGAGTGAGACCCAGGCTGACAGAGAGTCCTTGTCTAGATAATAGAGAGCCGTGACCTACGTGTGTCCACAGTATCGCTATATGTCTCTCAGGTGAACCAGAAACACACACACACGCTCATACCTGCACCTCAGGGGTCAAGCCTTTCTATAATACACATGAATATCCGCAAAATAGAAGATGGAATAAAATGCACTGCACATCCAGAAAACACACGCACAAGTTCACATACAGATGAAATATGCGCAGAGAATACATTAACCAGGCAGATACCCTGATCTGTCACCCTTTGACACCAATCAGTTCAACAGTATGCACGCCCAGAATGACATCACTTGAAAAGAGCAAAGCACAAACAGTCAAATATGTAACTAACTTTAGATACTAGAACAAGTATATTATCTCTAGAGTATCTCTGGCAAACTAATCTTTGGCATCGTCAAGCACATGGTCGACAGATAACTCCATCCCTATTTCCTGCTAAACGTTATTCATTGCTCTTATCTCTTCGTGTGGCCTTCAGGATCATCACGTCCATAATATGCACAAAACGTCTCCACTCTGTTTCCACTCTGACCAAATACAACACGGGACTGCTCAAGATGAGGGTGGAAAGTTCCAGCATCATCATGTTTGGCCAGTTTGGGCTGTTTTTCGTTGTGTATTTGTGCTTGGATGGCTAAAAGGACTAAACATTTAGCCCCTGACATGGGCAGGCCTGTGACTCATCTTGTTGATAGGCCCAGGGACAGAGGGAAAGACAGATGGATGGAAAACAGCAAGGCGGGCGGAGGGGGAGGGGGTGCGATAGATACTGTAGGTTTTGGGAAGGGAGGGAGGAAGAGAAAACAAGGATCATGTGTTTACCAGAGAGGCAAGAGAAAGAAGGAATGCATCTCTCGAGATGAGTCAATATTGTTGACAGCCTCCCCATTCTCTTCTTTTCATCATGACCAAACACCAGACAATGAGCAGCTTATCATACTGGCACTGCACAATGATCACACAATAGTCAATAACTCTGCACGCAGTAAGCTATCTCTTACCTTGCCACGCAGATTACTGGAGGCAATATTTTGGGTTTTGGCATAATACACGTTGTACTCTACTGCTCTGTTATGTTTGGATAAGTTATATCTCAGAAGAAGTTGTGCAAAGATTGCCATTACAAAAGTGCATTAACTCACTGTCCAAGAATTCCTATCATTCCTCTGCCCATATGAGATGTTTGTGACCTTTGTGTTCTGGTATGTACCACACAAAACCCCCACAAACCTGCCAACACACACAAATGCACACACAATGGACATGGCTCTGGTTGTTCTGTGCTAGTACGAGTCACATTCAGCTTGTTCTCCCGAGTCTGCTCCCTCTGTGGAATGAAATGTTTCGGCCCTGACCACTCCACGATTATTGCACTTTTAATTGGGACAAAGTCGAGGTTTGTGTTGCTTAAACAGAACAGTCCATTCTCGTTGATGCTGGAGGTTTGCCACTTTCTCTTGCATAGACACTCATCTGAGTGCAAATTACACTTATAGGGTCAGTTCACCCAAATTACAAACATTTTTAACTCTAGTGATATCTAGCCATGCAGAGAGTTTCAGGTTGAGATTTCTGCCTACACTCCAATTCAATTTAAGTGAAATGAATGTATTTTGTGGTGCTCAGAACATTGACATTTTGAGAAAATTTAACATTTTTTTGTAGAAACAGTGTCCCTGTTGCTCAAAATAACATAAGATATGCTGTCAACAGTTTTCAGTGGGACATTTTCTTTAGTAGAAAGTAGTTCCATTTAAAATTGTTCAGTGAGACCTGTGGATTATCCAGAGTAAAGGGGACACTGAATTTTTCTAAACCTAATTTTTCAAGGTTTTTAGTAGTGCTGATTTTAGATATAGATTACTGATAATCAATTCATCATTGAAGTCATTTATCAAGCAAAAAAACATTTGCTGGATCTAGCCTCTCAAATATAAGGATTTTCTGCTTTTCTCCATTTTATATCATTGTAAATTGTTTTAGATTGCTGGTCAATCAAAACAAACAATTTGAGAATGTCACCTTGGGCTCTGGAAAATTGCAATGGGCATTTTTCACTCTTTTTTGACATTCCAAAGACTAATCCATCATAAAATAATTTGAAAAAAAAACAATCAACAGGGTAATGAATGAATGAAGATAATCTTAAATTGCAGCCCTAGCTTTGAGCACCACAAATGAAACCCTGGGCTACTAAAAACAAAACATCTGTATTCCTTGAATCCACTAAGAGTAAGTGAAAAAATCTGTTTATTTGTCATTTGAATGAACGACCCTTTAAGATAATGAGTAAAATATTTAGAAAAGAGAATTTCATACAGGACTACATACAATAATAAACTGCTCTTTTTGAACTATATGCTCTACTTTTCCACTGACCCACGGTTTGGCTTGCATCTTCATGTTTCCTGGCTGTCTGAAGTTTTGATGTATGTGAACCCCGCTGAGATACCTGATCTCCCTCCTATGTCTCCCAGCAGTCCTGAGGCTTCATGTCTTTATTTAAGCCTCACCTGGCCTCCACACAAAAATGACACCCCTCCTATTCACACTTGGCTCTTCCTTCCTTCACCGTCCACACCTTTTGATCTGTCCCTAAACAACCCTTTCACTCCCCCCATCAATATTTCATAAACGTACAGTGACAAATTTATTTGAATGCGGTCTCCGGTGCGGACGCAGAGATGGATGGGCCGATCGGGGTGGTGGTGGGCTGGTGAGCGGCATGGTAGCGAGCAGCTTTACCGCATACATTAGTCACACGCTCGCAGACTGCTGGTGGAAGAGAGGGGGGGCCTGGGACAGATAGTGTATGTGGGTTTGGAGAGAGGAGGGGGGGGCATTGTGTGTGAACTGCATGCATGTCTATCAGAATGTGTTAGCGAGAGAAAGAGAGGGAGACACAGTGAGGAGGGGGCTACTCGGAGATTTGAAGGAGTAAATTTATCATAGTTATGGCTTTCTAAGGCATCCATTATCCTGTGGTCTGTTGACAGCTAGTAGTATCTGCATATCACCCCCCCACCACCCCGCGTGATTCACAGCACTGGGCTTCAACCTAACAGGCCTGGTTGCACACTTCAGTGCCGGACACACATGTGCACACGCGCACAGGAACACAAACACACAAAACCTGAGATTTCTACTGACTCTCAATATTCTGTGATCAAATTTACTGTGCGGGTCATTCCTCCTTCTCCTTTCAGCTATCACTGAGTCAAAGACCCAGTTTGCCACACTCAAACTCCTTGGCCTTTGATTGACATTAATTGGTAAAAATTAGTTGATGTGTTTATTTATTTATTTATTTATTTTCACATAAGGAACATCATTATTCAGATTGGCACAAGACTAATTAATTTTATTGATTACTCTATTTATTTTAAAGCTTTTTCAAAAAGAATGGTGGACAGAACTTAAAACACAATAGAGGAAGAATAAAGGAACATGTGTATGCATAGAGGTGTGTTGACTGTGAATAAGATAATGAGATATCTCTTATAAGATAAGATTATGACCTTTGCTTATGAAAAGTGGGCTGACTGCCCCAACAACACATTTTTACACATTTTAAGTTAAGATATTTGAGTTATTGTCCAGAAGGCTGAGTAAAAGCTTACCTAAACTGGTGTTTTTCTTTTGTTTTGTTTTGACCTTGATGAATTTACAGAACACCTTAATGCCAGCTCTGTGACTTGCCATGTTAGTCAACAATGCCATGCCCAGAGCCACGGCACTAGCTTGGCTAATGATTGCCACTTTGCTATCATCATCATTTTTGCAAGTTATATCTCGTTTGTTTAATTTGTATTAGTGGAAGTAACAATTTGCCATTTTATAGGGGGGTTATGTGCCAGACTATTTCTTAGTTAGGACCAGTAACCTCCTGGAGCAGCAGTTGCCATACACATATCAGAATGGTATTGGTCTTCTCATCAGCCAGATCATCACAAAGAGTGGCTACGGATACCGGCTACAGAATGGAGCAACCATCAGCCACCTCCTCTACATGGATGACATCAAGCTGTATGCCAAGAGTGAGCGAGACATCGACTCACTTATCCACACCACCAGGATCTACAGCAATGACAAAAGGAAGAAGAGCAGGTAGAACCATCATGGGAGGACAAACCCCTGCACGGTATGTACCACCGGCAGATAGAAGAAGTGGCTGATATAGAGAAATCCTACCAGTGGCTG